>BLKR01002773.1:0-137500 GCA_011170035.1 Teleogryllus occipitalis
CCTGTACCAAATACTCAAAGTGTAAATCACTTTCCACATTTACCTACACCTTCTGAAAGATCTTAAAACACTTTACAATAACAATAGACTATCGCAAACAACAGGTATAATCTCACTCCTATTATTTCTATAATAACATCTCAGATAATTCATGCTATAATTCCTCAAATACAAAGTTTAATACAACAAATTCTTCCAAGTTATATCCATAATGGACCACAAACTTCACTAACTTAAGTTATTAAATTGCAATGCTAATGGTCTTTATAAGCAAATACTCAAGTTCAAACAATTTTTGCATGTACATAAAAATGACATTGCATGCATCACAGAAACACATCTAAATAATAGTATTAACTTACATATTCCAGGTTATCAAGTTTACAGGGAAAAAGCAATATCTAATCTTTCTAGTGGAGGCATTGCTATTATTATTAAAAGAACAATAAAACATCAACAAATTTATATACCTACCTCTAATAATCTAGAACTTTTAGCAATAAATATCCATTTAATTTCAGGTCTAACAACTTTAGTATCAGCCTACAAACCACCAAAATATAAAATACCAATTTCAATATTAAAATCGATATTAAATTCTATGAATCAAATTTTAATAATTGGAGATTTAAATGCAAAAACTACAGAATGGGGTTGTAATACAACAACTCACAAAGTTAATTACTTATTGAAATTGCTATTCAAAACAGTTGGCAAATACATGCTCTTCTTTTTCCAACATTTTATTCTTACAACAATAGTGTAATTCCCAATATATTAGACATCATTGTTAGTAATAATTTCACACTACCAATCTCTCAATATCCTATTCCTGCTCTAAATTCAGATCTCAACCCAGTCTTAGTGTCAATTAATTCATCATACTCTCCATATTTAAATAAAAATGTTCTACTTACTGGACCACTAGACTGGAAACTCCTTCATTTACATGTATTAAA
Source organism: Teleogryllus occipitalis (assembly GCA_011170035.1). Classification (NCBI taxonomy): domain Eukaryota; kingdom Metazoa; phylum Arthropoda; class Insecta; order Orthoptera; family Gryllidae; genus Teleogryllus; species Teleogryllus occipitalis. The sequence continues at coordinate 960 of BLKR01002773.1, forward strand.
ACTAGATGTATTTCCAAAAACCCTTAATAATGAAAAACACATAGATCAAGCAATTACAAGATTTCATTCTAATATAATAACCGCTATTAAATTATCTTCAGTACAAAGAACTTATAATAATAATGATAATTTATATATATATATATATATATATATATATATATATATATATATATATATATATATATATTGTGGCTTCACATTCGAATCGACGGAATTATTGTAATGAGATTATGACATTTTGAAAAACTACGGTCACTGAATGCAGCCTTTGTAAGACGCCACTCGCCCGGGGGGGACTTCCCTTCTCAGAGACCCGCGAAAGGTTTCCGATAGGCAGCTGTCTGTGCCTGGCCCACGGCGCACTCTCGCCACCCCGGCACCACAGGCGTCCTATAAACAAAACCCGCTGACCTGCGCTCGCCCCAGCGAGAGGGTGCCTCTTAGCCCATGTTTATCATTAAAAATAACTTTCAAAATTACGAACTCTGACAGATTCCTCACACGTGCACGCACCCAGCGTGAGAGACAGAACATTTTAATCTTGTGGAAATTTCCAGAGATCCTCGCATGGTGATTGGGCGAGAGAAATTTAGAACGTAGTATACTTTGGCCAATTAGAATTATAGGAACGTTGGGAGGGAGGGTTTTTCTTAAGAAGGGATAACTCGGGGGGGGGGAGGCGAGCTCTGCAGCGCTGTGCGAAGACGCGAACAGAGGATTGGAAAAAGACGTCAAAGTGTTAGGACGTAGATTTTGTGATAGAAAAGAGCACTACGGGTCGCGAAGTGGACCGGTGTTCTGGGAATGAGGCTAACCGCCGAGGCGATTGCTGTGCGTAAGATTGCTCAAGGGGCAGTAGCAGATCTTATCAAATCGCGGTGAACAATTGTGAGCGTTCACGAACATTAATCCGACGTAATCGCGAAGCGTTACACATTTGTGTATCGGGGTCAGTCACCCACATGTATTTGCGGCCCTCCGCTTCTGTCTGGGCCGGGCCAATACGTCACGTGAGGCATCTTGTGAACGAGCGGAGGAGACGGTCGACCCAAGACGGCGGGCCAGCCTGCCCAGGAAACTTCGCCCCCATCAGCTGTTTCCAGGCGCCCTAGAGAGGGGCCATTGACCTGCCTGCCGGACCTTCCCAGCAGCCTGCGAGAGATCAACTCGCAACCACTGTATTGTGTATGCCCTAGACCCACGCAATTGGATACCTAATCAAGAAATTGCTCTTCAAGCAGACTTGTAACGTTTGTTTAATTTTTTATTTTGAGTTAATGTCAGCGAGGCCGCGCATGGCCCAAACTATGTTTAATTTTAAGAATTCCATTTAACAAGTTGAGCTCAACGGGTAGGGTGATAGTCATTTCTTCACCCAGTGTCTTTGTTGTCATGTAACTTCCCTGGTTTTGGACCAGAAATAAACCTGTCGTTAAATTCTAAATTATTATTACAACATCCTTCCTCCTCCACGCATTCTCAACTGATAGAACTGGATGGCGCCCAACCGATCGAGCTCTGCCGGGCCCGTCGAAAGTTCGAGAAAACGTCTGCCGGTTACAATATATATATGTATATATATGTATATATGTATATATATATGTATATATATGTATATATATGTATATATATGTATATATATATATATATATATATATATATATGTATATATATATGTATATATATGTATATATATATATGTATATATATATGTATATATATATATGTATATATATATATATGTATATATATATGTATATATATATATGTATATGTATATATATATATATATATATATATATATATATATATATATATATATATATATATATATATGTATATGTATATATATATATATATATGTATATATATAGAGAGAGAGAGAGAGATAGAGAGAGAGAGAGAGAGAGTTTTTACATTTACAAAAGGGAAAATTGTATACTTACATGTAATATTTATATAATGTCAAACACAAGTCCAAATAATATTTTTCTGATGTGAACGCTTTAAATCTCTACCTAATATCAACTTCCTTAATTCATTAACGGTGTAGGCTTCCCTCTCTACTTTAGGGCGACGCAAAACAAAAGACATAGAACATATATACTCTATAGATACATATATATATATATATATATATATATATATATATATATATATATATATATATATATATGTATATAATTTGTCACATAAATACAGCATACCCCATGTATGGCAGAGTGGGCGGCAGCCCACGGGCCCCCACCAAGAAAGGGCCCCCACCAGTTCATATATTGAACAAAATTTTGTCTTTTAACAAAAATCATGCCATGAATTTTTTAACATAGTAACAAATTCATAATTTTTGAGTCATTTTGTGCAACATTTTTATTAAAGTTTTTACATTACAAAAGGGGAAAATTGTATACTTACATGTAATATTTATATAATGTCAAACACAAGTCCAAATAATATTTTTCTGATGTGAACGCTTTAATACTCTACCTAATATCAACTTCCTTAATTCATTAACGGTGTAGGCTTCCCTCTCTACTTTAGGGCGACGCAAAACAAAAGACATAGAACATAAGTTAAAAAGAGAAAACACGATATTTCATTGCCGTATGAAGTGTTTCCAGCATCACATCGAACTATAATTTTTTGATTAATTATTTTGTTATTTCATTTAATTTGTCACATAATAGTATTTCACATATGAATAATAAATCATAATAGTAAATCATCATCATCATATACAGAATGGATTAGGCCTTTAGACCTGTTCCGTCTCCAGGAGTTTCATTTGATCATTCCATCGCAGTCGTGGACGTCCTACATTTCTTCTGCTTTGCGGTCTGTATCCAAAACTTTGAAGAGGGATGCGCGAACTATCCATTCTCTGAAGATGGTTGTACCATTGGGATCTACGTGAATCTAATATTTGGCCTATATTGCAAACTTGAAGTTCTGACCTAATGTCTTTATTTTTCTTGTGGTCCCTCAAAGAGTATCCAGCTAGTGGTCTCAGCAACCTCATTTCTGTTGCTTCAATCTTTTTTCTCTGTTTAGTCCATGCCTCTGAACCATACAAGAGCCGCCATAGTTCTGTAGAATTTAAGAAGTGTCTTTTCTTACTTTCTTTAAGTGTTCCTTACGCTGTCCGAGGGAAACGTTTGTTAAAAAAAAAGTGCAAGTGTTGAAAAAATAAAAAAATTGAGCCTTCATGTAAAGTACTCTCAAAAATCAAAATATCTGCTTGAAACTCTCAAAGTCACAAGTTCGAATAAATCTAGCGGAGAAAAAGAATTCTGGAGAAAATCGGCTGAAACGATTTAGGCCCTAGCGTTGACCACAAACAGACAGACAGACAGACAGACAGACAGACAGACAGATAGACGTCTTGCTGTCAATCGCTTAATCGATATCAAGGACGCACGAAACATGGATTCTGTCTATACCACGTTTTAGAGAAAGTAATTTACTATACATAGCAAAGGAATATATTCACTTTTTCGTTAGCAGAACCCGGCAATAAGAGTTTTTCTGACAAAAAATTCGTTTTCGGCGATTGATTACATAACTTTCTCTTCTTACGAAGTAAGTGCGAGGAAGTAAAAAGGTACACATTCGTTCATACGAATAGCAAATCTTTAATAGGGGCCGGTTCCTCTTCGGTGAGTTGCTATGACACGACAACAGAGACGTAAACTGTGACGCACTGAAAATGACGATTCAATTGGGACACGTGAGATGAGAATAGGCCGAGGAACATAATACAATATTCGCATTTGCCGGCCCGGTGGCCGAGATCGCTAAGGCAGTAGTGTCGTAGTTATCTCGGACCGAAGGGTCGCGGGTTCGAGTCCCGCCTCGGGCATGGTTGTATTTGTGTTCGTCCTTTCACCCCTTATCATCAATCACTATATCGTTTCATCCCCATAGTTACCATACCGTTAACAGCAATAGTGGTCGCTAATGACCTTAGATGTTGATGCGACCTTAAATAACAAAAAAAAAAAAAAAAAAAAAAAAAAAATATTCGCATTTTTCAGTGGAAATCGAATACATTTCATTGCTTCTTGATTTTCCCAACTTCCTGAGTATGTAACGAAACTATTGACGTCTCATTCGGCCACAGGCTGCTTAGATTTCTCTCAATTTCTCGCGCTTGCCAAATTTATATCTTCTAAATACCCCAAAAGAAACGAACATTTGCGCTAGCAAAATACCATATTCTAATTACATCTGATAAGAAATTTCTTACGAAATATCACGTAGTATTTAAATATACATATATCATATTTGTAATTGAAAACGCGATACCGTACAAAAATTACCAACAAATCTAGAAAAGCGCAAAATAAATCCACTGTACATGTAATGTATCTTTCAAAACTCCGAAAGACGAATGTCAAACGCGAAGATAATAAATCTAAAGAAGAATACAACATTATCTTAGGAAACTCTGAATATGTAACTCAAATAGCAGTTCACAAGCTAAGTCAGATTGCTAATGAATATGGTATGAAAATCTCACCAAATAAAACAAAAGTGATGGCATTCAAAGGACTTGAGCAAAGATAGTTATATATGGCCAAATAATTGAACAAATAAATGAATTTAAATATCTTGGGTATCATTTTAGTTATATTAAATCAAGAGACCTGGAAATAAACTTGAACAATTTCACATACTTCTGTGAAACGTTACAACGGATTCTGAAGCATAATGTGCAAAAAGAAACCCTACTTAGATTTTACTAAGTTATTGTATTGCCATTACTGCTTTATGAAAGCGAAAGCTGGACATTAACATCAGATGAACTGCGAAGAATTGAATCTGCTAAAATGAAATTTCTTCGTTTTGTGGCAGGATATTCACTATTAGACCACAAAATAAGTGTAGATATCAGAGCATGATTAAATATTGAGTCTGTTATAGATATAATAAACAAATATTGCGAAAACTGGAAAGATCATGTCCTGAGAATGCCAGAACATAGGATAAGTAAAATTATCCTTCAATATGCACCTAAAGGAAAGAGAAGTATTGGACGTCCCGTGTAGAGATGGCATGAACAATTTCGAGACGGAACAGATGAAGAGGTCTAAAGCTTGCTGTCGTTGATGACGATTAAGTATGCAACAATACATTTTTACAGCTTTACGTAGCAACAATAATCGTAGCACGCATGGCATGCCAGGTCGGAGTGGCGCAGGGCGGGCAGAGGCGGGTACCAGATGGGTTTAGATCAGAGCCAGCATTGCCGCTGTACATGAAGAAATAAAGGAAGTCATCGCCGTTAACGTAATATTACATTAAGTTGACGAAGATGACTTCTTTTATTTCTTCACTCATGATAATTGCTATGGACTTACCTCATTTCGGGAGAATTGCACGTTTGCTGACCGTTACCGCGTGGCGAGGTCCCAGCCAAGCTCTGATGAAGGTAGGCACGCACTCGGCAGGAGTAGTCTCGTTCCCGCGTCACAGATGCTTAGAAGATCGGATGCAGCCCGCTACCGATGTTGTGGCGATGCTTAACGGTTGTCATTGCGCGGAGCGAGGCCGTCAAACGCCACCTCCCCGCGATATGACAAGCTGCGCACCCCTGCAGATGCCTTTCAGACGTCGGTCTGACTGGCCCGTAAGACGGAATTAACTCAAACTCTACAATTGGCAGATGCTCGAACTGTTCAGACCGAGAGGTTCTGGCCGGTCACGCATTGGCGAATGGTTGTTTCCGCCATGCAGTCACCTAGTCTCTGCAACCAAGTGATTTCGTCGAGTTTCGTATGCCAAGTCAAGTGACACCTCTCAAGTTCTGATGACAAGTGAAGTTTTTCCTCCCTGCGTGTAGGTCTCTCGCCATGTTAAGAGCCTTCCTTCCCTTCCCTTAAGACCCTTCAAAGAGCCTTAGCTCGGTCACGTGCGTGATTCGTGGCATGCTACTTTTCGTCTTCTGCAACCTTCTTCTGAACTTGTCAGTGTATTGGACCAAGGCGATTCCTCCCCTTAGAACCTCCTTTTAGGAAGTTTCACTGACCGCCTTTGTGCGGCCACTGACGTCCAGGGGAGAGATCGGGGGTGGCGCGCCAGCTACCTGGTGCCGCCCTGATCGACGTGATATGTCGCGTCCTGAGGGATTAGCGAGCTGAGTGCCACTGCATGCTGGGATTTCCTACGCGACTGCCACGGGGATAAATCTAACAATCACCGAAAACAAGGGTGGAAGTGGGTGGTGGATGGCGACTTGTGGTGGGACCTGTGGGGGCGGCGAGGGTCGGTACCGCCTTGCCCGAGCAGTACGTGTGGAGGGCGAATGGCCCGGAAAGGGGCGCTGGGACTCCGAGACGGAATTCGCGTGGCAGAGGGCTTCTGTCATGTAATTGCGATGTCGTTGGACACGTCATAACATATTATGGACGAATCAGCGGCACAAGTTGGTGTAAGTTCAACTACTGCTTTTCCAACAAGACAACTGCATGTGGTTCAAGTACTACGCCCAATAAAAATAGCAAAATTCGATGCGTTCCTGTCAATAGCAGAGACGCAATATACGATGACTTACTTTGTCAGAGGAATTTTTCATAGTTTGTTCGGTAATGAAAACTTATTATTTCCCTACTGTTAATAAGGGAATACGAGTCATGGCCTTTATACAACTGCATGTAGTTGGCTTGAATTTTACATACTGTATTGAACTAGTGGTGCACCATAACAGAAATATTTCTTCGTAATTTCTTGTGATACATTTCCAAACATAAAGGACGTGAGGAGCTTAACAGAAATGTTTCCTATGTACTGAAGTCTCATAATAATAGTTTTTGATTTGAGGGAAGGAAAGAAATTACTCTTTGAGATAATTGGAAAAGTTTGAGACAAACTAATTTAGCGCAAACTAGCGCTCCGCCCCATTGCGGCATTCGACGACACCACGGAGCGCGCCACTTTTGGTTTATACAGTAACGCAGAACACCACAATTGACATCATTGTCGCCATAATACTACGTTCTGCACACTTCAATTCGGACGCGCTCACTGAGGTAGATTTCAGCCGATTTCTGGAGGAGGATTCTACCGGCTGGATTGCCTGATCGGTGGCTTTCTGTGGATTCCCCGATCAATACCAGGCGAATGCGGAGCAGAACCATAACAAACGGGCTACGGAGAGCGTGCGATCTTTCCTTCCTCTTCCTTATCCTATCCTCTCCCCTTACTCACTCTTACTACGTGCACTACACTACCACACATGTCAGGAGATCGGGATCTTAAAGCTTGTGCAGGCTAGGGCGTGGCCCCGCTGAGAGATGCTACTTGGAGAGGGAAGTTCCCGGCAAGTTGACGTGTTGGTCGGGGACGGATCTCACCATCCAACAGGGATGTCATCTCACCGACACCTCCTGGGATTCCCTCACTACACTAATGGGATGTGCTCAAAAACATCAGACAACTAGTGGGGCTGCAACAGCACATAATTTCTCGTCCTTGGTAAAGGTTAAGTAATTACTGTCCGTATATATATGTCATCACTTGTAATACTCATTACAAAATGTAGAACATAAGGGCGAGAAAAGTAATTCTTTTAACGCTAATATATCATCACAAATTCGACATTTAAAACTGCGTTTCATACAGCTATAAGATCTCCCAATAATTACAAGGAATTCTCAGAATATCCAACTGCCGTCTCGCGGCGCGGAATTCCATTGTCGCATTCCAAACTGATATCTTTTCAAGGCTAGCAAATAAAGGTGGGGAAATTAGAATTTGCCAATTCCAAAATTACATTTTTAAAATTTGTAAAATTACTCTAAAAAACTATTCATATTTCTTAAAAAAATGTACATGATCTTTTCTAAAAAAATACATGATTTTTTGAGAAAAAAATGAATTTCTATTAACAATAAACTATCATCAAAATTGTACTTAGTAATCTATAATCTAATAACTGTCTAGTTTCCAAGTAATAACACCGTAAATGTGCTTTTAACATGTGTTCTTATGGTGCCTTGACAGACCCATTGTGAGAAAACTAGCAATTGAAAATGTTTTTCAAAACTACTGTTTAGCTGGCTAGCCTCGCGAAGAATCAATATGTGCAATTAGGAGAACATATACTGTGTCAAATGGAATAATTCTGCAAAATAACAAGCTTTAGTCAGTCCGAAGGTAGACGTTCGCGCGCTTTCTAGAACAGGGATTCCGAACCATTTTCTTGTATCGACCCCTTTTAAAAGAATTTATTTCTTCATTCACCTCCTTACACCTTTTCTATAATATGCAAAATACGTAATCATAACACAAATAAATGCACATAAATAAATTAAAGATAACAATTTCGAACAGCAATGTCTTTATAAATATATCGATTTTCAATTAATTTTTTAAGATCTCGCCATAAGATTTCTGCAGAATATTTTTTCACAATAGAATAAATGTAAATATATTGTTATAATTTCTTGAGATTTTTAAACATCCTAAGCAGTAAGAACACTAGGTTCTCGAAGTCTCGGTGTAGAAACTGGAAATTGGGCCCCTATCTGCAGGTACTAAATATTAAATTAAGAATTTTAAGTCTAATTGTCTTAAGAATGCGGGCGTGTAATGGACGAAATAAACATGGAATGCGATTTTAATTCTTTACAAAACTTTGTCTGCAGGGATCCTAAGTAGAGGCCCCTGACTTTGAGGCTCAGGTAAGGTGCATCGGTTGCACCAGCCTAGCACCTCTCTAACTACGAAAGAGTCGAACGAATTTGTAATTTATTATTGCACATTTTGTTGCTTTATATCATAAAACATTTATTTATTCGGTTCATTAATACTTTTTTGTAATCAATGGCAACTTGATATTAATTAGACCGATCAGTCACCAGTTTTTATTCGGCTTTGACCCCCAGTCGATCCCCCTTGTTCATCACTGGCCCCTTTCATAAATTTCATTGAACCCCTGGGCGACGATATCGAACCAGTTGGGAACCCCTGGTTTAGAATATCTTGCTCTAACCACGTTAAATCCATACGGTCCGAATAAAATAGGAGGTGGTTGATAGGTGTGGAGGGGGCGGTGTTGCCGCGTACAGTTACGTTACGATTAATAATAACAACACAAGCTACTCAAAATTCTTGCTCCCTCAGCGCACTGAAATAATTAACTTCACACTCGTCACTCATAATGACGCTATAATTAACTACACTCCTGACATATGAATAATTTTTTTTGTCATTAGAAGAGAGAACACTGCAAATACCCAAGTTTCTGATTCGCTGTTGCCTAGGTTACAGCACTAGCGTTACCACGTGACCACAGTTCAGTAAATCCATTGCCGTAACAGAAAGCAACAATCGGCTGCAAACTTGAAGTTACACATTCGTAGTAAAGTTAAAATTTAATATGTCGAAGAGAAGCCACGAACATCGCAAGAAAAAATCAAAAAAGGTAAAGTTGTTTTGCGAGAAAGATGAACCATTCGAAGGCATGAGTGTAGTAATTGTGCGGAATGAAAAACAATTTGCCAAAGAAATATTTGAAGCGGGCGACAAGCTTCTGGTCGTTGTGTTTACCACAAAATGGTGAGTAGAGACAACAACAATTCGACAGCATTTTTCTTCTCAAAATAAATGTATCACAGAAATTCATGATGATGGGTTTGAAAATAACAAGTATAATAATATTATAACAAGTATAATAATAACAAGTAAATAACAAGTATAATAATACAACCACTAATACCCTCTTGTTCTCGCCATTACTATTAATATTTGGCACTAAGCAATGTACATTGACTTACAAATTTTTTCTATCATGCATACTTGTATCATGAGTATTTTGATAGGGTGCTTTTTCTTTGTTTTTGGTTATCAAGAGGAAATATAGTTTAGTTACAATAATTATATATCTGAGTACACTCAGATTTATAATTATTTGAACTCCACCATTGAAAAGAGTTTATAAGAGTAGAAAAATGGGCTCAGATTTGTACTTACAGAAGAATTAAAGTATTAAATAAATTTTAGAAATTATACATGTCTGAAGAAGACAGTACAAGCTAAGCTATTTTTTTAATGTTTACATCAAGAAGAAAGTAGTTGCACAAGGGGTAAATGATGTTGGGATACAGCATTCATTCTTCTCAACACTGACAGAAAGAGAGTACTTTTTTACATGCCACATACCTTGATTAAGTATGAAATATTGCCTGAGGGAACATGTACTCCTTTTTGGGAAAAGTGACAAAATGTGATCAAAACCACATCATAAACACTATTAAAATTGCATCAATGACACAAAATCTACATGACATCATAAGTTACTTAATAAGAATAATTTTAAGAAAAAAAGGAAGATGTCCTCCTCCTAAGTTAGCCATTGCAAATTGCGAAGAATAAATATTGAAATGTTTATTTATAATGTTTCTAACATGCTTCTAAAAAATGTTAAAAATCAAACTACAAAATAGAAATTATAAAATGATCATCTTAAAAATAAAAAAATAAATAAAAAACACCTATGAGTAAATGTATTTCCCATACACTGTGTACTAGTAATTTATAAAACAAAGACATTGTCATGTATTGTGAAGTAACTAATGCAAATTAAAATTGTGTAATGGATCAGATATTTGAACATATATTGTATTACTGAAGTTACAACACATTTAATATTGAGGCTATAAATAACATCAGCTTGGAAATTATTGTCATATGGCATAACAAATAACACACCTCCAAACTCTAACCTGAAAGGGAAAAAAATAATAATAAAAAGAATTTATAAACCTATTTAACAAAGAAATTAATACGTCACCCCACAGATGCTACAATGTCATTATATACTAATGCAACGTTACATCTCTGAAATTAAAAAATTGGGAAAACACAAATAAAAGTGTTTTATAAACCTATTTAACAAATAACATTTCTATTCTGTTTAGTCATTCTTACACCATGACGAACAATTATGCTGGCAGCATTCAAATAGAAACCCATTACACGGAATACACTTTTATTGTTAATAAACGTTGCACAAAAATTGTTTGAAATATGCAGTTAAAGAAATAGAAAAGTACAGATTTTTTTTGTGAAAGTGGGAATATTGGACATTAACAGACTTGGTACTTATTGTGAATGTTCTTCACTAGAGATTGCTTTTAACTGCTGATAAGAACAAAATTAAAAAATTCTTTTTCTACAAAACTTAAATCATGAACTAATATTTGCTAATAAGAGAGCCCAGAGCAAATCATAAATACGGATAATTAAGGGACAAATTTTTCTGTATTTTAATATTCCTCACTTCAGAGTAAATCCTATTCCTCCTTGTGAATTTGCTTTGGAAAAACTGGTTTTGTCATTTGTGGAAAGTTATGTCTTGTATTTATTAACAAATTGACATGGTGTTTCAGGGCTCCACCAAGTTCAAAAGTTGTTGCACGATTTAAAGTTTTGTCTCAAATGTTCCGCGAAGCTCGGTTTCTCAAAGCTGATTCAGAGAAATGTAAGGGAGTTGCTCAAATTTTGAAGATATACCTAACACCTACATTTGTTCTGTACAAAGACCAGGTTAGTGCAATACTGTTACCGTTATTCATTTATTGATGTTTACATATGTTGAATTTACATGAATTAGAATATGCAATATTGTAGCACAATATTCATTCCAGCAAGTATTGGAGACTATCAGAGGACCTGACATGAAAAGTCTGGAGCTTTTCATTGCTGTGCACTATGGTGAACCTGTTTAGGTAAGATTCATCAATTGCATGATTTCTTTTATTTACAGCAATCATTTGCCATAGAATTTAATGATATTAACTTTCAACACTATTTTGATTGAAAAGTGAAATCATATTTCCTCCCTAAATACTTTAACTTTCCATTCACTTGTTCCAGTTTTGTCTTTAATGAGAACTTGACATTATTTGTTTGTATTATTTTCTTAAAATTTTGCAAAATATCAGTGATGTTCAATGATCTGTACATATAACTGGATAACAAAAAGTGTACACCAAAAAGTGTGAAAGAGTTTTGCTCTTGGGGTCTCACTGTATTGAATAAGTGGAAGGTTTGGGACAAAATTTGACTGTGAAATTTAAAATATGGATAGAATTCATCAAAATTTTGAAGTTGTATGAAACAATTTGTGAATATTAACAGTCAATTTTGTTGTAATTTTGTTTTATCTATTATGTAATTAGATATTTCATAATTTCATCTATACTATCTATTTATTCAAAAGTAATAGTTTTGTATAAAAATAAAATATTTTCTTTTGTACAGCAATGCATATTGTTGAATACATTGTTGTGTATAGTAAATACATTGTTTCAAACATTTGTATAGTAGGGGAGACTTTTGTACCTTGTTCATAATGTATGTGGGATCATCCATCAGTTTATTTATTTATTTTACGTCAAAAAACAGTTAAAAACTGCGTATGACAAGCTATGGGGAAAAGTGAATTGTGTGCACATTTTCAAAATTCTGTGATCCCTACACAAAGTCATATACTACTTAAATTTTGAATTTTGAATTTTCTTGAGAGATCCTGCTATCTACGTAACAGAAACTATACTAACACAAAGTTTATTCACTAAAGAGCAAGCAAGTTAGAGATTGGTTGAGAATGTGCTACTATTTTCAAGTAAAATAGAAATATTTCATAAGGCACAAAAAGCAATGATTTTTTTCCACTGTGGGCATATATTTATTGAAAATGTGACTATTGTGTTTTAAATCATATTCTGCCTGAATCACTGCTTATTGGTGAGTAATTTGAAATTCCATATGTCAGTTTTAAACTTTACCTAGAATGTTAAGAAAGATAAACTTGAAAACCCACACCATCATGTACCATGGATCAAAGCTAGGAACTACCATTGATCAAGTGGATCTAGTAGAACCAATAGACAGGTGTGATTCCAAGTAGACTTTTCTGGCTCTAACCTTAAATGGTATGTTTTTTTAAATTTGTTGCGTCTTACAAATTGACACAACGCGTCTCCAAGCCCCGTAAGGGGCGTTGAGTGCTTTGCGCTGGGGAGTAATCCTCATTACCTTTAAGTCATGTCACGTAACGTAACGTCGCAGTCAGTTGTCAAGAGGACCGCCAGGTAGCATTTCGGCGTACGCGCCTCCTACTACGCGCTCCTGCGTCACTACACAGCGGCCAGAATTGGGAAGGAATAAGGATGGGGGTAGGGTTTAGGACACTTGACAGGGGTTGGTCTAGCCCTTATGAAGCAGCCAAACTCGTTTTGTTGGAACAAATTTTACATTAGATTCGACGGGAATCGAACCTGGACCTCAGTGGTGAGAGGCTAGCGACTTCGCTATTGACGCGACGATTTAATTAACTAATTTTGAATGATGACTTTTTGTACATGTCTGCAACTAAAAATTAAGTTACACTTTAATACAATCTTATTTCTCTATGTAAGCAAACAATAAAATATAAATTCGTGTTTAAAAATATTTTTATATACATCTTATCTACATTACAGATACAAGAAGCTATGATCCAAGTGGTACATCATTGGTGTGATCAATGGTACATCATGGTCTTGTACCATTGATCATATATGAATAAAATATAAAGTACATATTTTTTCTAAGACTTTTATCATTTAAATTCTCAAAAAATACATACTGTGTAGGAATAATGGTGTTATCAAGAGATGCTCTTTCCCTTGTAATAGTTTTGGAAATGGCTTTTAAAAAATATATATGTAGATTGTGATGCAAGGTACAACAGTCTCCATTTTATAAAACTTCTAATTTAAAAGTTTTGTTCTGATTTCCAGAATATACATTTTTCACATAACGAAAAATAATGAATAAAAGTGTATTAATTGTATACATTGATAAGGAAGGTAGCAGGAATTAGTTTTTTACATTATACTTTTTATTAATATATGTTTATTGATTATGAGGAATGTAACAAAAATCTAAATGAAAATATAAAAATCATTCATTTTTTACACAACAGTAAGATCCTCGCAGTAAAATTTAATGTGGACTACAGAAATTATTGTTGCAAATAGATTAATCCACTTTGTGAACTTTATTTGAAAAAATATTGTACTGAAAATGGAAATACATTAAATATCATAAGAATATATTAAAACATAAAGAGAATAATAATAGTAAAAAAAAAATTTACTCACATACTATAGAACTAGAAAGACAGTTCATGTCACAGCAATAGAGCATGAATGTATTTTACATACAAATAAAAAGTAGTGTGGGACTCACACCCACTAAAATCACGAATGGTGGGTAGTCATTTGCCTTCGGGGGTTTATTTCGTGGTATTGCCTCTTCTTTTTATCCATTGAAGTTGTTATTGGTCTCGGCTTTCTTCTAGTTTTCTTCGGTGCGAAGTACCTTTTCCGCGTAGGTAGATATCTCGCCCCAGCTTTCTTCGCCGGTAAGCATCATCTCAGTGCTGTTATCAGGGGTTTTAGCTCCAACCTATTCTTTCAGTGACCTTCTGTCGGCTGCCCATCTCTCTCGCAGGCAAAGAATGTGTGTTCAACGTCATCTGTTTGTGCGTGGCAATACACGCATTCCCCCACTTTCTACCTTCTTCATCCTGTGGTGGTATTTGCGGCAATATCCGTGACTGGCTTAAGGGCGGCCAGCGTTTTCTAACAAACGAGAATCTATCTATAAATCTCTCAACCTGAACGTATTGAGTTACAGCAATTATTGCACTCTGAAGTAAACAGATTACGGAATCAGGATACTTTTGATTGAAAATGTTGAATTTTACTCTCAATTTGCCAATTAGAAATCTCTCTGATGTATTATTTCATTTTAATGGATCATTCCTTGCTTAAGGAGAGAAAATTGGAGTTAATGGAGTTACATATGGGGAATATTTGTCAACTGACTTCTAAAGATTAATGAGACAGGTATCCAGTGAAATATCGCCACTCCGGAGCAATTTTGTACTTACGAACACTTACCATAAATCTCGCGCCAGGTGCTCTAGACGCATTACCCGCGAACTCTAGTAAGAGTAGAAACACCAAATACCATAGAGACACTAGAGAATTTGACCAGACACGAGATACTACAGTCTCTCTATAGTATTTGGGCGCGGCGCGGCAGTTTCAGTAGCGCATGCTGGGTGCAAAACCAACTGGCGCGAGTTGTTGAAAAATGGCACTGCCAAACGCATGAGGTGTAAATCAGCATGACAATACGTTTTTAAAGCAGAAGGTATTAAGTTGTAAGCGAAGAGAGAAAGTGTGCAGTATGGTCAGGGAGACAGGAGTATGGGGAATATCATCCAATTCCGATAATAATTCGCGATAATGAAAAAAATCAGGTTTATATGAATAAAAATAGGTTACAAAATGTACGAGTTCAGAGTATTATAAAATTGCCTCCAACTTGAAGAATGCCTGGGCAATTTCTTCCCACGTCTTGGTAATAACACCTTTGTTCAGATGGAGTTTGTGGTGGCTTCGAAAAAGCTTCATTAATTCATTCCCATTCATTCCCGTCTCGATCAGGTTTTTCGTCCAGTTTCCCTGATCCATTGAGCAAATGCTGAGATGGCCCCTTGTTTTGCTTCTGGACGTAAATGTAACTTCATTATCTGTGCACGTCTTCTAGAATTCAGTGGGAAATACAGTTATTCAAATTATCGTTTCCATATTGTCGCGGCAGGAAGTATTATTCCGAAGGACAACAGCCCAAAATTTATTGCTTATTTATCCTTGAAAATAGATTTTATTACATGGGAGCTTTTTTTTCATTCTTATTCAAAATTCAAGTAGTATATGACTTAGTGTAGGGATCACAGAATTTTGAAAATGTGCACACAATTCACTTTTCCCCATAGCACGTCATACGCAGTTTAAACTGTTTTTTGATGTAAAATAAATAAATTAATTAATTAATAGTTCCTCGTCCAAAATGACTCGCCGGCGGATGCAGATCGCGGAACTATCGCACTCGACTGTTCCAGTGGCGCCGCTTGGCCCGTGCTGCTGATCGTAACCAAAAATGAAATTGTTCTTGTCGCGTCGCGTCGCGTCGCGTCGCGTCGCGTCGCGCGTTACCTTGCTCTTGACCTTGACTTGACTGCACTTGGCAGTGAGAAGTCGAGTTTTTGATACGAAATTGGCGTAGTAGATTACAAATAACAGAACAGATGCACAATGCTCCAACTTTAGACGAATATATGAGCTTATTGAAGTATAATTCAAAAGTGCCAGTGTCAATGCCAGTTGCCAGTGGCAAAAACACAAGTTTACGATACTTTCAAAAGCAAAGATATCGGGAATATATTAAACAAATATACGCTCATTTAATAATTATTTTTTAATTTTACATTAGACACTTGTCTGTTTGTGAGCGTTTATTACACTAGTACGGATTTGTACTTTCCATGTTTCGGTACGGAAATATCAATACCACAAAAAGTCCAAATCAGTCAACATATAATAAAACTGAAACCTACCTAAATCGGAACTTTTTCGGTTCCCACCGATTTTGGCTTAGATTTTACTGGAGCAGCTCTAAAATTGAGAATAAAGGGATTATAAGGGCCCTGCTTACGGAGGTTCGTGTATTTACGTAAGAAATAATATTGATTCTACCTTCTTGTCAGAATTCAATTTATATGCAGATGAAATAGTTTTTGAAATAACAGTCGTACATGTTACTACGCTCCAAATTATCTTACTTTGCATCTACAGGCCTCCAACAAAGCGAGCGCGATTATTTCAATTTCTTAGAAAATCTAGAGATAACCCTGAAGAAAATTAGTAATCTCTCTTTTAAATCCATTGTTGTATGTGGAGATTTAAATTTGATTTTCTGAGCGAATCCCATGAAAAAGACCAGTTTCTCAATTTAATTCATACTTTTAATTTAGATATTACAGTGAACATACCTACACGGAATACACTTAAATCATAAACAGCAATAGATCAAATTATAATTAACAAAACCATATCTAGATATGAAATAACAAATAATCTAGGTTACAGTGACCACGATGCACAAATTCTTACAATTACTAATAACGTGAATACTGACACAATAAATAAAACACGCATGTGCAGAGCATTTACTAAAGTTAACATAAAATTATTTACGGACTACTTGCTGAAGGAATCTTCTCTTCTCTTCTATCTCTTCTCTTCTATCAGTTTTTTCAAAAATATTAGAGAGACTTTTTTACGTACGAATGGAAACCTTTCTCACTAAACACGACGCGCTTTCAGATTGCCAACATGGATTTAGAAAATCAAAATCAACGGAAACAGCTATATTTTCTTTTCTTAAAGATGTCGCCTCATCATTAGATCAAAACGAGGCACCTATTGGATTATTTTTAGATCTCTCAAAAGCTTTTGACGTCATTGATCATGACATTTTACTTTCCAAATTACCTTCATATGGAATCCGTGGTATTGCTCTAGATTGGTTATGTTCGTACCTTAAACAACGATCTCAGAAAGTTGAAATACCTTACTGGAATGATGGAACATTACGTACGCACCTTTCCAACTCTTTGCCCGTTGCATGTGGAGTTCCTCAAGGATCGATTTTAGGCCCTATTCTGTTCCTACTTTACGTAAACGATATGCCCTCGACGATTCGAAATGGAAGAACGGTTCTCTTTGCGGATGATACGAACATCCTTTGCAATAAAGAAACCGTAAATAGTACAATATCAGATGTTTCAAATTGGTTCCGAAATAACAAATTAATAGTAAACGAAAAGAAAACGGTTTTAATGCAGTTTTCCATTTCAAATAAACAATTCTGTGCTCCATTGAAAATGAACAGTGTACCATTGACTGATGTTAAGGCAACAAAATTTTTAGGTCTCTCAATTCAGTCAAACCTTAAATGGAACGTCCATTTAAATGAATTGAACACAAAATTAAGTTCATTATGCTACGCGTTCAGAATTCTTGCAAATTCAGTCAGCCTTCATACTGCTCGTTGTGTATACTTCGCGAATGTTCATTCCCGCCTGAGATATGGCATAATATTCTGGGGAAATACATCTTATAGCTCCCAGACTTTTAGATTACAAAAACGAATTGTACGAATATTAACCAAATCCCACCCACGTGATTCTTGTAAGCCTATCTTTATTAATCTAGGAATTCTACCATTACCGTGTCTTTTTATTTACGAATCAGTTGTTTTTGTAAAAAATGACTTGCTTAAGGGCGGGAATATATTTTCAGAAAATGCCGAAGTCTATTACTATAACACTCGACGTAGAAATCATATTCATCAGGTGACAGTATCAACAGCTCATTACAAAAAATTCACATACAATACATGTATATTATTTTACAACACTTTGCCAGATGACATTAAACGATTAAATTCAATAGAAAAGTTTCAATCCCAAGTGAAATCGTTTCTGCTGCATAACTGTTTCTATACAATTAGAGACTATACTGAGCATCACAAGAAAAGTAACATTAATTTTATCAATGATACATAATGCATTAATTACCATTTGGACTGTATAAATGAGTATAAACAACCTGTAACAACTATTGTAACACAGCTTCCGGGTCAATGACTTCCATCTCGATCAGGTTTTCGTCCAGTTTCCCTGATGCATTGAGAAAATGCTGAGATGGCTCCTTGTTTTGCTTCTGGACATAAATGTAACTTCATTTTCTGTGCACGTCTTCTAGAATTCAGTGGGAAATACAATTATTCAAATTATCGTTTCCATGTTGTCGCGGCAGGAAGTAATAAGAGCCAAAATTTATTGCTTATTTATTCTTGAAAATAGATTTTATTACATGGGAGTTTTTTTGTTTTTTTTCTCCCTTTCAAAATTCAAAATTTAAGTAGTATATGACTTAGTGTAGGGATCACAGAATTTTGAAAATGTGCACACAATTCACTTTTCCCCATAGCACGTCATACGCAGTTTTTTAACTGTTTTTTGACGTAAAATAAAAAAAAAATCATGGGAGGCAGTTTATAATGCTATTGACACTAATAAAAAATATAATTAATATTTTCAAAGCTTTCATTTCACATCAACGCGCGCTTTCCAATTAAAAAGAGAAAATTAAACATTTCACGAAAAAGTAATACTTGGATCACACAAGGAATTAGATCATCGTGTAAAAACAAACGTACACTCTACTTTATTTCTAAACATCATAATGTATCACCCGGTTTCCATGTCTACGTCCGCGAATATAAAAGAATTTTAAGGAAAATAATATTTCAGGCAAAAATGATGAAAAATAATGAGGATATTTTGAACGCTAGAAACAAAACTAAAGCAATGTGGAATATCATAAAAAACACGACCACGTCATCACGATATTTCGTAGAGAATGTTCTTTTAAAGAATAACGAAAGAGAAACAAGTAATCCAGAAAAAGTTGCGAATATCTTCAACCAACACTTTTCTACAATTGCGGTTGATCTCACGAAGGGACTAAAACCATAAAATTCAACATCATATGCTTCAAAAAAATTTCGGCACGATATTTATTTCCGAAACATCTTCCAACGAAATCCTCAGAACAGTCAGTAAACTAAAAAATTAATATTCATCTGGTTGAGATGAATTTCCGGATTGTTTATTAAAAACGTGTGCACCTGCCATTATACACCCATTAACTCACATTTTCAATGGTTCCTTCTGCACAGGAATATTTCCAGATTTTTTCAAAACAGCAAAAATTAAACCATTTTTTAAAAAAGAGAACAAAAATTAAATTAAAAAATACAGGCCAATTTCTCTTTTGTCAGTTTTCTCAAAAATATTAGAGAGACTTTTCTATACGCGAATGGAAACTTTTCTCAGAAAAAAACGAAGCGTTTTCAGACTCACACGGTTTTAGAAAATCAAAATATACGGAAATAGTCATTTTTTCTTGCCTTAAAGATGTTGCTTCATCAATGGACAAAAATGAAGAACCCATTGGGATATTTTTAGATCTTTCGAAAGCGTTTGACACAGTTGTAAATTCGTGGAAATGCATCTTGGTAAGATGTTCACAGCATCTCTTCTCTTCTCTTCTTTCTCTTCTCTTCTTTCTCTTCTCTTCTTTCTCTTTTCTCTCTTCTTTCTCTTTTCTCTCTTCTTTCTCTTTTCTCTTCTTTCTCTTTTCTCTCTTTTCTCTCTTTTCTCTCTTTTCTCTCTTTTCTCTCTTTTCTCTCTTTTCTCACTTTTCTCACTTTTCTCACTTTTCTCTCTTTTCTCACTTTTCTCTCTTTTCTCTCTTTTCTCTCTTTTCTCTCTTTTCTCTCTTTTCTCTCTTTTCTCTCTTTTCTCTCTTTTCTCTCTTTTCTCTCTTTTCTCTCTTTTCTCTCTTTTCTCTCTTTTCTCTCTTTTCTCTCTTTTCTCTCTTTTCTCTCTTTTCTCTTCTCCAATCCAGCTCGCTCTCACATCACATTCCGCTGGATCGGAAAATTGCTTTCTCCAAAAATCATTCACCTGCTCTCGTGTTGGGTATAATCCTTTGTAATTGCCTTCTTCCTTCCCAGGTTTCTGTTAAAATTCTTTTCTCATTTTTAAACAAAATATTATCTTTCCTCCTATTTCTGCTGGTTCTATATCTGGACACTGGATTTGTTAATACTGATAGTCTCTGTTTCAGCGTGTCAATGTACTGTTGTACTGTCGTATTAGGTTCATCTCTTCGAGTATGCGTTTTACTTCTATTCATAATACGATCTACCGGCTTCACAAGTTTTGGTGATCGAATATCATTGGCATGACTCATCATATGGGCAAAATCACCTCTCAGTATTTCGATGATCCTGACGACACGCCTCTCCCAAGGTGGCATCATCCGGCCTCTTTGCTTTTTTCCTGACAGTTTTTCACAGTCTATTCCCAGGGATTTTATTACTACAACTGCAGCACAATATATAACAAGGTGGAGATGCAAGTCGTGTGCCATTTCAATTTCCTCTTGTAGTACTTCGCAATTCATGATATCTATAATACGTGCAATTCGTCTCGATTATTGATCTTAGGTGAAACTGGTCTCATAGTTGGGTTGGTCCCTTCAGATTGGAACATAACATCTCTCATTCCCATCTTCAGCGATTCCACCAGACTTTCGTCTTCAGCTGTAGTTATATCATCTGTTGTAGGAACATTTATGTGAGACTCCGGGTGAATTTCTGATTCACTAGGTTGTAAGTTCTCAACCTCATCCAGTTCTAGCTCACGGCCAACTTCCATTTTAATGGTCTGGAGCAGTGTCTCAGGAATCAGTTTATTACGTAAAATCACTCGATACTGATCAGACACTCTTTGTTCAGTTACGGAATATTCAGGGAAACTCTGTTGAAATTCTCTAAATAATTTCTGCCTGTATACAGTCACATCTGTGTCAATTTTTGTGATCCGGTAATAGATGCGCATTATTTCTTCATGAACATCCATTGGCCATTTTCTGCGCTGTGTTGGCAGCCTTGCTTGGGTGGGGGCTGGTTGTAACACCTGCGCAGCACCTTCAGCAGGGGAGGCATTCGATATGGGTTCTCTCCTTTCAGGCTGTCGCATTTCGGGTATCCCGACCAGGGCCCGCCTGCTCAACTCCTGGTCACCATCGGCTCGCATACTGTCACCCCCAGCGATGGCTCCAGGGGCGCCCCGACGCTCCTCGGGTAGCGGCATTTTTTCCGAGGCTTTCTTTCTGGCACGTGTCTCCATGCTTAATGGGCGCATTTTATTCCTACTGCCAGGACAACTGTAGCCACTCAGGCTTTGAGAACCGCTGTTGACCATTTAATTGGTTCCTCCACCGACTCTCTAGGAACAAGTCCAGTTGGCTGCCTTGCACCATCCTGACAGGCCTTATCCCAGAATTACCTTCTAGTAGCCCTACCAGGACCTCCTCCTCTCATTAGTTGGTCGACTGTCTCGCCGAAGGGGCTGGATACCACAACCTTGAGACAAGTACGACTGAACAGAGCTCCCCGCGTGAAGGGTGAGAGTGGAGTTGGGTGTGAGAGGTTATAGCTTTCATTGATGTTCACATCACACCCCTTCAGCCCCTAATTATTATTATTATTATTATTAATTATTATTATTATTATTATTATTATTATTATTATTATTATTATTATTATTATTATTATTATTATTATTATTATTATTATTATTATTACTATTATTTTTTCATCTTTCAACTATTAATAGTTAAATTGTTGGGAAGGGATTGTGAAACTCAAGAAAGCGTGCGCTGATGATTTTCTCCCCCATGCGTCACATACAGTTTTTGACTGTTTTTAAATAAATAAATAAATAAATAAATAAATAAAAAATAAACAAATAAATAAACAAATAATAAATAAATAAATAAATAAATAATAAATAAATAAATAATAAATAATAAATAAATAAAAAATAAATAAAAAATAAATAAAAAAATAAATAAAAATAAATAAAAATAAATAAAAATAAATAAAAATAAATAAAAATAAATAAAAATAAATAAAAATAAATAAAAATAAATAAAAAATAAATAAAAAATAAATAAATATGCAATTGAAAGTATAATTATGTTATATACATTGATCTTTTATTACAGACATTTCATTACAGAATTATTTCTAATTTTAATTTAATGATAATTTTGCCGTGAACGGGAACACAATATATTAAAAATTTGATATATCGATATTCCATAGCATTATTAATTTCGAAAGAATAAAAAAAAATAGAAAAATTGTTTGGAACAGTTTCAATACCTTACCCTGCAACGAAAAGTTTTGCTAATAAAGTCCGAAACCGAAATATAAACAGAAATGTTATTTGAAATGGTTTGATGACTTGATTTATACTTAATATATCAATGTGTGAAACGTAATATATGTTTATATTAGAATGAAGCAGACGAGGGCGATACCATCATACAGGCTGGCACCAATTTTGCTACACTTATGCCAAAGAGCAAACAATGGCGTTTAGAAGCTTTTTCATAGCTTATTCTTCTTTAGAAAACTGAATATGGAGATCGTTCTAACTTTTAATGTTTATAATTCAATCTTTATTTCAGGTCTTGTTGGTCCAGTCCTTGCTGGCTATGGTGCATACAGATGAGAAGAATGTATGTTAGTTATCTGATATCAAGAAAGGAAAAAAATACTTCATTCAAAGTCATGAACCAAATTTGTTAACTTGTACTAGTAAATGAATAAAATTTCACCTCTTTTTTTTTCATTTACCTATTCTTTAAAGAAGTCTATTTTGTGCGGAACCTTAGCAATGATGCTCTTGATTTACCAACAAATTTTGTTTCTATTTAATGTGGCACATAAGGGCACCTTCCAAAAGTTAAAGGAAAATGATAGTTCAAGCAAAAATAATGAAAAATAATGAGGACATTTTGAACGCTAGAAATAAAACTAAAGTAATGTGGAATATCCTAAAAAATATGACCACACCATCACGATATTTCGTAGAGAATGTTGTTTTAAAGGAGAAACAAGAGATCCAAGGAAAGAGAAACAAGTAATCCAGCAAAAATTGCGAATATCTTCAACAAATACTTTTCTACAATTGCGATTGATCTCACTTTCGTGACTCACTTTCGTTAGTCGGACTAAAACCACAAAATTCAACATCATATGCTGCTCAAAAAAATTCGGCACTATGGTCTTTTCCTAAACATCTTCCAACGAAATCCTCAGAACAATCAGTAAACTAAAAAATCAATATTCATTTGCATTAGAGGAATTTACGGATTGTTTATTAAAAGCGTGTGGACCTGCCATTATACACCCATTAACTCACATTTTCAATGCTTCCTTGTGCACAGGAATATTTCCAGATATTTTCAAAACAGCAAAAATTAAGCAACTTTTTGAAAAAGGGAACAGAAATGGAATTCAAAATTACCGGCCAATTTCTCTTTTGTCAATTTTCTCAAAAATATAAGAGAGACTTTTCTATACGCGAATGGAAACTTTTCTCAGGAAAAACGAAACGTTTTCAGACTCAAAACACGGTTTCAGTAAATCAAAATCTACGGAAATAATCATTTTTTCTTTCCTTAAAGTTTTTGCTTCATCAATGGACCAAAATGAAGAACCCATTGGGATATTTTTAGATCTTTCGAAAGCTTTTGACGTTATTAACCATAACATGTTGCTCTCAAAATTACCTTCTTATGGAATTCGTGGCATTGCCTTAGATTGGATAACCTTGTACCTTAAACATCGATCCTAAAGAGTAGAAATACCGTACTGGCACGAAAGGACATTATTACTTATCTTTCCAATTCTTTGACAATTGAACATGGGGTTCTTTTCAGTTAATGCATTGTGCCCAACTACACAACTTTGTTTAGAACATGAAGTTTTGAAATTTAATTTATTTTAGGGGTAAAAATATCAGAATATGTGTGAAAAAGGATATTTCTGAAACAACAGTAACATGAAGCAGAGTTGGAGAAATAAAACTGAGGATATGGGCGCTATTGGTTAATCTACAATAATCTAGATTTCGCTCTTGCTCAAATTAAGGAAATAAATTTGTGCAAATATGTGATTTCTCCAATAAACTACATTTCTCCCTTTCTCAAATTAAGAAAACAAATCAATGCAAATATGTGATTTACATGTTGCATGCAAATCAATTGCTGTAAGTTAAAATTAAGTAAATACATTTCCAGTTGAACCATGATATATTTAAATATTTTTAAGGATGCACTGTTCTTTTTTTAATAATTTTCTCGGCAGTGCAAATCATTTACATTGTGGTTTCTTGAATTATAATGCAAGAATTTTATGAAGCAAAATATTCTATAGATTACTTTTAGAAAGAGTTTACGGAATCTGCCCTTTCTTTATTAACTTTTTCATTTCGATTTTTAAACAATCTCAAAAATATTCTATCTTGTTTTGAGGATGACTTCATCAAATACAAATATTGTTAATTGCTTGCAAACATCTGATCATGTTATGAATCATCATTGTATCTTATGAAAGATTAATGGGTTGAATTTAACACACCTATTCCCTGGTCAAACATACATCCATGGTCAATAAATTTCAACACAATTCTATTTACTTATACCACATTTAAGGGTAAAAGTCACACAGCTGATAACCACAGAAAAAAATACTTATCAAAATATATCATCATCATCATCTCCTCTTCATCAGCATATCATCATCGTCATCGTCATCGTCATCATCATCGTCATCGTCATCGTCATCATCATCATCTCTTCTTCATTATCATCACCTCTTCTACACTATCTCTTCTTCTTCTTGAAAACATTTTTCAAAATCAGAATTTAATGACAAGGAGGCTTGCTTATTTATCTTTGAACAAATTATAAATAAAACAATATAAACATTAGGGAATCTGTAATTTTTTTTCCTAGATAATAATTTTGAAAGGTCCCATGGATATAAAAAATAAGATTGACACGCATTATAATCCAATGTAATAGTGATATAATGTGCCTCTAGAGATTATTGAGTCAAAAAAATAATTTTTAGCTGTGGCATTCCAAGGCAAAGAAATGAGAATGGTTAAAATCATTTTAGATGGAAAAATAATAGAATAAGGATGAAGTATATGTATATATATATGTATCCAGGAATCATCATTGGACAAAATTCAGAAGATCAAGAAAGAAAAATTCAAAAGTATAATGGGTAAATGGAAACTTCGGAAGAAAGATGATAGAGACAAAACTAAGAATACACAACATAACATCTAAGCCAACGTTAATGTATGGATCAGAAATATGGACCCTAAAACAAAGAGACTGTCAGATATTAGAAGTCATACAAATGAGATTTTTCTGGCACGTGGTTGGAATTACACATGTAGATCGACAAAGAATCACTGAAATCAGAAAAAAATCAAAACCAAAAATATAGTAGATGGCCTTAAAGAGAACCAAGGAAGATGGCTTTCACATGTGCGAAGAATGCAAGCAGAAAGATTTCCTAAAGCAGCTTTAAAGTATAAACCCATAGGGTGAACAAACATAGGAAGACCCAACAAAAGATGGATGGTTCAGGAACATTTGGAAGAATAATCACCAGATGTACTGTCTTTTAACAGGAACAGGCACCAGACCTACTACCCTGCTGTTCATGATGATGATGATGATGATGAACAATAAATTTTAATGTATTTTAATGATAAAACAACATTATCATAAGAAACAATAATTTTACTTGTCTCATATTTTGCTCAATTTTTTCTAGAAATGCTATCTAATGATGACCAATTGGTGTAAGTTATCATTTCAGATATTTCTATTAATTTTCTTCAAAGTAAAAACAGCTCTTTTTTTTATCCAAATTGGACAAAATTATTTTATTGGTTTGCTAATTTATTTTCTTTGTAAATGATTATGTTTCCATGCAAATTTCCTGGGCTGTAACTCTTTGATGACCATTGTGTTGTATTAGTATCTCAGCAACTATTATTTTTCAATATTTATATACTAAATTTTGAAATAACATTAAATGTCACAGGAGATTATGTTAATTCAATTTTTACTATACGTACAGTTCAAGAAAGATTTCATTAGTTCTCTTTTATTGGCTGTTGGATAATTTCTTCAATATTCAAGAACATGTATAATTACTTTTTATCAAGAGTTACTAATGGTTATATTCTTGGAATAGCTCAATACTTCCTTCTGCTGCATTCATAACTTGGATACCTTTAATAACTATTTAGCAGCAATGTAATTAATATCAGAATCTATATTTTTAGGATATATTTACATTCAGTCAGTGTTCAAAGTGAACTGTTAAAAAAATACTTTAAGGTACTTGTCTATTCAAATTTTAAAATTTGTATTTGTGGCATATATCTGAATTTAATCATGATAACTTATTGGAATAGGTATTAACAAAATCACAAATGTTAAAAGAAAATTAATTCTTTCATCCACTATGGCCACTTTCCTTCCAAAACAGGGATTTATAAGAAACATAACCCATGAAGCATTAAAAAATTTTGATGATTCCTTTTTAAGATTTGTACTTGGATTACATGTTACTGCCAGAACCTAAATTTTAGGTTTCATAAGGCACCTGTATGTACGTTACTGGGATTTGATTTAGAACTTTTAAAAATCACTGGAAACAATAATAATTAATAGAGTATCATTGTTAATTTGCATTTTCTATAACAATTTCAGATTTAGGCACAATAATTGACTTTTTGCTATTAAATAAATGAATGAATCATCACGATATCTTTAAAATTAGAGGAGTTATGATGTTTTGATTTGGGCCAAACAAGAGAAAAAGTAACTTTTTGGTAGTGTCAGATTAAGATTCATTAGGTCCAGAGCAATTGTTTGAGAACACTAGTTTCCTAACTACAAGAAAGAATTTGACCAAAAGGACAATCTTCTTTTGATGTGACTACATAAGGACTTAACATTAGTTTAAATTGCATTTTAAACATTTCTCATGAAATAATCATAAATTTTCTTTCGTTTTTTTGCGATCGTTGCTAGTTGAACTGCAAATGGCCTTGAAACACAGCATACGTGTGCTCATTCGGAAAAGTACAAATAAATAAGAAAACTAACAAACTTAGAAACAAAAGGGTTTTAAACATTGCAAAATACACATCTCAATACACAACAAACAATGAAAATAAGAAATTCCAATTTTTCTTCGAATAACGTTTCTTGAGGTAGGTATTAATCCAGACACATTAATCCTTAATCGTGACACGTTAAAAGTGAATTATTTTACATTCATTGGTAGAAGCACAGTATCTCACTATCACCAAGGCTTATGACATTTCTATATTATTCACAGTGCACTGACACCAAGGCTTCATTTTTATATCCACAGGAACTTTCGAAATGATTATGTAAAAAAAATTGTATGGCCACCCTAGTAAACATATTCATAGAGTTATTAACCTCCCCATCTTCTGTAAGAGAACTAAAGTTAAGATCCACATAAAGATGCACATCTTTGTCACCAATGTAATGAAATAAATTTTATTTCCTAACTTGACAAATTCTTTGCTTTAAATATTCCTTCCAAAATACTTATAACTTGATCCAGACATGATCTCACCACACCAGTCACTTTATTGCACCCTACAGAATTGGAGGCACTTATATTGCTGTACCAACTCTTATTTTGATGTGTTTTGTGACTTACTCTTACTCACTGAAGTGTTAAAGCATAGTTTCAAAATCAATAGAAGCCAAAAATTGTAGTTACAAAATGACCACCTTAAATGACCACTAAATTAATGTGATGTAGTCAGTGAACATGGATGATATTGAATGCCAGATAGCAAGTTCAAAAGTCAGAGCATGTGTGTTTTAGTGCTTTTTGTAGATTTTGTAATGTAAACTGAGAACCTTTCCTTTGACAACTGTAAAAGTATGAATTGCTCTCTAATGGAATAATGAAAATTTTAAATTAAAATATGTTAATTCATTTATGGAACTTGTAACTGGGTGGACGTGCATTGTACTGCTTTTAGCTACTCACCATAATTACAGAATTAAACAAATAAAACACCTATATGCATTTATTTACCCATATTTATTTATTTATTATTTATTGATTATGTATTTATTTTTTATTTATTATTATTTATTCATTTATCTATTTAACTACATATTTATTTATGTGAAAAACACTTTAAAACTGAGTGATGTCTATGGGGAGAAGTCCAATCTGGGCACGGTTTCTTGAGACCTGGGATTCCAGCCACTGTCTTATACTATATTCAGATGAACTGTGAATATGCATAAAAAAGAGCAATTTTGACAAGAATTGGTAGAAAAATATTTGCCCCTATATAATAAAATTATTTGCAAAGGCAAATGAGGAACAGATATTGTTTATTATTCACAGTGCTCTGAGTGAAGGAATCAACATGCTAATGCAAGAAAATGGAGAACGATTATTTAAATAACTACATTCCCCACACAGCTCAAGAAAACGTGTACAGCTAGTGAAGCTACATTTATGTCTAGAAGCAAAACAAGGGGCCATTTCAGCATGTGCTCAAAGGATCTTAGAAATTAAACAAAAAACTGATTGAAACGGGGGTCTTTGACTCGAAATCTGAAGTAAAATACTTATTACAGTCTTTTAGAATTATTCAGTATAAATGGTAACATACATAAAATATCATTGTTAAATCCAATAGTATTTTCCTTTTTGGTGCTCAGCAGTGACTTATTGCAAAGGAATAGTAAAGCAGCACAAACAATTTTATTTGTCACTTAAACTTTAATATCAATTTCAATTGTTTAATATCATCTGGCAATGTGTTGTAAAATAATAAGGGTCTGCATGTATTATATGTGAATTTTTTTAGTGAGCTGTTGATGTTGACACCTGATGGACATGATAACTACATCAACTGTTATAGTAATAGACATATGTATTGGTTGAAAATATGTTCCCGTTCTAGAGCAAGTCATTTCCAGGGAATGAATTTCTAGGTAAATACATATTTACTAAATGAGCTAATATGTACACTAATTTGCATTATCTTTATGTTCTACAATGTGTAGAGTTTAAAAATAATACTTTTATTTTCCATATTTGTCCATATTTTGAGTTTCAGTACATATTTGAATAAAATTCCATATTATTTTCCTTATTCCTTATCACATCAGTCCATATAGATTATTAAGCTTCACAGTGAAATTTCATTAAATATTAAATATGCATCACAACAAAAAGAGATTAAAAATTTTCAGTAATTCCTTAAACATTAGAATTTTGTTGCTGGAGGATGAGGGGGACACTATCATCCTACCCTCAGCACTGACACCCTAAGCAGTAGTAGATCTGCAGGATGGGATGAGATACCAGCAGTTATTTTAAAAAGATGCAAATCCTCACTTATAGATGTGTTAGAGCACTTAATAAATAGTTCACTAAATGATTGCATTTTTCCAGATGTATTAAAAATTAGTATTGTGAGACCCATATATAAGAAAGACAATATCTCAGAAATTCAAAACTATAGACCCATAACACTCACATCATGCTTTGCCAAACTTTTTGAAAAAATTATTGCAAAAAAAAAAAAAAAATTTTTTAGAGAAAAACAATATAATAACCAACACACAACATGGATTTAGGAAAAATAAGTCTACTATCACAGCTGCTGCAGATTTCATACATGAAATAATTAATAACCTTGAAAATAACTTGAATACAGTAGGAATTTTCATAGACCTATCTAAAGCATTTGACAGCGTAAACCACAAGTTATTACTCACTAAACTGGAACATTTAGGTATAAGGGGTAATATGCATGAATTACTGAGATCATATCTAACAGATAGGAGACAATGTGTACAAATATTATGGGAAACTGACTACTACATAGATAAAACACAATTAAAATTTAAAACAGTAACTTCTGGTGTTCCGCAAGGATCAGTATTGGGACCACTGTTATTTCTGCTATATGTAAATGACTTCCCTACAACACAACAATATAAAGTAATATCATATGCAGATGATACAACTATAATTAGTGGTAATAAAGACCTATCAACAATAGAGAATAATATGACAGAGGCAATACACCAAATATACAAATACTTAAGCAACAATAATCTAAACTTAAATGCAAATAAAACTCATATGATACACTTTAGTCATTATAATAAAGAAAATGTAGATAATATCAGTATAAAAATAAAGGATAAGAATATAGACCAAATTGAATGTCACAAGTTCCTTGGAATCCATATTGATCAGAACTTAACATACAGTAAACATATAGAAGCGGTTTGTAATAAACTAAGTTCTAACATTTTTCTATTGAGAAATCTTAAAAGATATATGACAATTGATATGTTTATGACTATATATTATGGAATAATTCACTCGCACATACAATATGGTATCGAAATATGGGGAGCAACATACAATAGGAATATTGACAGACTTATGATACTTCAGAAAACAGCGATCAGATGCATCTTTAATCTAAAACCTAAACAAACATGCAAAAATATTTACAAAGAATATAAAATAATGACTGTAGTAGCTTTGTATGTATACAGAGTAATACTCCTAATGAGAAACAATACCAATATACACCTTGCACAAAATAATGAAATACATAATCATAACACTCGGGGACAAATGAACTACCACAGGATGTACATAAGAAAAACATCAACAAACAATGATCCCTACATAAAAGGAATACTATTGTATAATAAACTTCCAAATAATATTAAAACAAATGAAAGCAACTTCAAAAATCTGTTAAAAGCCCACCTAATTGAGATTTGCTCTTATAGATTAAATTAATTATAATAGGCATAAATGTATAAGTTTTTTATGTGAAATTATTGATTAAATATGTTTTGAAGTTATATACTTTAAATAAGTTTCATATGTGAAATTATTGTTTATTATATATTGAAATGAAGTATTGTAAAAGTGTATTCCTCATTATATATAATGAAGGAACAAGGAATGAAATTATTAATGTACGTTAACTATAATTATTAGTGATATAAAATGTTATTATATAATGATATGGTTAATGCTAACAACATTTGAATTTAACACTTGATGTAAAATATTGTAATGTAAACAATAATGTAATATATTGACTATGGTTTAAATTGTATGTTACAATCAAATGACCACAAATAAACATTATTATTATTATTATTATTATTATTATTATTATTATTATTATTATTATTATTATTATTATTATTATTATTATTATCATCATCATCATCATCATCATCATCATCATCATCATCATCATCATCATCATCATCATCATCATCATCATCATCATCATCCCATCGGGAGCTTCATTATGATTTAAATTTTTGGTATTGGAGCTACCGATTGGATGACAATGTCCCCCTCTCCTTCCAGCTTGTGATCTTGAGGCACCACGTTACATCAAAGTATATTGAATTTGTTTGACAGATGACTCTGAGACCTCAATGGTCTGTAGGAAACGCCCCTCATTTCAGTATCCACACTACCCCTTCTCCTCCTCCCTGAGGCTGTCACCCGGAAATCACATGATGTCACAGACATTTGAACATCAGAATTCAACTTATACTCCTCCTCATTGACAATTACAATCCTGTCAGAATACTGTGTAATGGTTCAGTTCTAATAATATCATCTCCATATTAAGCCAATGTAAAATGTCAAAAGTAGCACAATCAGTCAGGGTAAAATTAGAAGTTATATTTCAGATTTTAAAGATGAAGTTTTATCAATTGACAATAAAATATTTATTTACCATAATAAATACCATACCATTTTAATAACCATACCATTAAGTCCATATTTTGATAAATATAACTACATATATATTTACATATTTCAAATATTTTTAGTCCATATAAACCTATTCCCTGGTTGTTTTTTACAAAAACTACCGATTCATATGTCAAAGAGGTACAGCAATGATAGAAATCCTAGCTTAATAAAGATAGGTGTACAAGAATCATGGGGTGGGATTTGCATATAATTCATACAATTCCTTTCTGAAATCTAAAAGTTGGAACCTATAGAACATGTTTCCTCAGAACATCAGGTGGGAATACAAAATAAACAGAACAAACATTATGAAGGCTGCCTGAATTTGGAAGAATTCTGAACACATACCATAATGAACTTCATTGAGGAGCATACATTCAAAAGGTGAAATGTCCATTTGCCAAAATTTGACTTCTGTTGTTTTTTACCTAGAATTTTATTTTCAAAAGAAAACACGAGATGTGTTACAATATGTTAGTACTTTATTCTTTGAGTTAAAGATGGTGTGGAAAAGTTGTGCTACATTTTTCATTTTTATTGGAAAAGAACAAAGTGGACATGTCATGTTTTGAATGTTTGCTCCTCAATTTTGTGTTAAATTCATTTAAATGGATGGTTCATTTGAGATTTGACTGCATTGAAAGACCCAAAATGTTTGCAACCTTAAGTCAATTGCATGTCATTCATTTTCCACAGAATATACAATTGTTTAATTGAAATGGAAAACTGCATTCAAACTGTTTTCTCTTCATTTACTATTAATTTGTTACTACAACACCAATTTGAAATTCTGGTACTGTACTGGTTAGTTTCTTTACTGCAAAGATTATTTGTATCAGCAAAGAGACTTGTTCTTCCATTTGAAATCAATGAGATCATATCATTATGTATAGTGAGAAGAGAATAGGACCTGAAATCTAACCTTACCGGATCCAATGCATAATTGGCAATAAATGTGAAGGGTGTGTAAATAATGTCCCTTCCTTACAGTACAGTATTTCTAGTCTCTCAGATCATTGTTTAAGGTATGAACATAACCAATTGAGAAGAGTATCATGAATTCCATACAAAGGTAATAAGAAAGTAAAATATTGTAACCAATGACATCCAATTCTTTTGAGAGATCTAAAAATGTTCCAATAGGTGCTTCAGTTTGATCAATTGATGAAGTGAAATTTTTTAGAAAACAAAATATGACAGTACAAATGACTAGCATTTTCTTGTAAACATGGATAATATTTGCTTAATTTAGATATTTTAAAGAATTAGTGGCAAATCATTTAGGATGAATATGCACAAAAACTTAATGGAAATCATATTTGAGGAATATTATAAACAACGTTTATATCATGAACGTTTGATTCAGGCTTGATCCCCGACTGGGGAAGTTAATTGTTTGAACAGTCAAAATATAATTTATAACAATTACTTCATGCTAAGTAGTTGGGGTTGCAATAGTGGTTTACAATTGCGAAGATCTATTCCCGTGTAATTGCTGGACTTACACAATGACCACATGGTGATGCGTATATTCAAGGAGTGTGTGTTCAAATTGAAATGTTTAGTTATGTCTTAAATGTGGTATTTTTCACCCTCCATAATTTGCAATGCAATTCAAAAGGGGCTAAATGGTTATGGAACTTTATATGAGTTTGGAACTAAGGAGTCCTTTTCTACCAGGGGGACAAAATTTTGCTCTGATCACTTTATTTGAACTTCCTAATGTAATAGCAAGTGCTGTTTCAGGAATTTTCCTGCAACACAATAACTATCTGACAAGCATCTAATGCACAGGAAAGCTGATGGAACTAAAGCTGGGTTGTATTCAGTGTCTTTGCTAAAAATGGTGTCACCCCTCTTTGGTAACTTCCTTCCTTCATAAAGTCTTAATTATTCTAAATATTTACATTTATTATTTAACTAAATATTTGATAATCAATTTATTTTGTTGTTCATTGGTTCCAAATGATTTCTTTAAATTTTGTCTCCCATAGAGAATAATAAGCTCATACAAATGGAGGAGGGTCTTATTTTCAGTAACACCTCTGAAACTTTAAAATTTGGAAAATACCATTACAACCTACAGCTACATTAAGATCGAGATCTTAAATAATGTCATATATAGTTTTTTAAAAGCTGAGTAGTTTTTGAGTAATTTTGAATGAAACCATGACAAATTCTCAAAAATGGCCCCAAATGTTTCTATTCAAAAACATTTCAATCATATTTTTGTTGGTCATTACTGATGCTGAATGAATGAAAATAAATAAATTACAAGATATATGCTATAAATTGGTGTAAAGAAGATTACTCTCAAAATAAATAGATAACAAAGAAAGAGCATATAGTTTTAAGTTGAATACTGTTTGATAGTTTTTGTGTTTTTTTTCTTATACATTGAACTTGTCTTTTCATTTGCTTTGAATTTTTTTTAAAAATTTACAATAAACAAACCAAAACTTACAAATGAAACAGTAGTTGCTTATTGAACTATTAGACAAAAAACTAGCAGGAATACACAGGTTTCTAAAACTGTTTATCTTATTAGTGTTATTACTCAACAACTACTCCTTTAAAACGAAAGTGCAAAACATCATTCAAATATTTAAACTTGAGAAAGAAATTTCATTGAGAAAGGAATCTCTGACTTTAAAATTGGATGTGTAGGAATTCAAAAATAACTATGACCTTTTGCAATTTTCAAAATTTCAAAAGATTTTAATGAACATCAAAACTATACCATATTTATAAATGCATTTTCATCTAGTCTAGGAAATAATATAAAGCAACAATTTTCAGCCATTTTCCATAAAATTTTGAAAACATCAGAGTCTTCATCCTTATAAACTTTAGAATCTAAAGCATAGATTCCCTTCAGGTGGCCAGTGTTCCCTTCTAAGGGGGCAGAAGTAAATCCAGGGCAAATCAGGGCTAGGGTGGAGGCAACCGTCATACCCACCCTATCAGCACCTAAATATTTTAAACCTATATATTAGTAATATTAAAAAATATTTATAAAATATAATTTAAAAATATTGCTTGTGTCAGCAGAGGCAAGACCACGTTGGCAGCAGTCTCGGTCTCTTTTTCCTATCTGCTAAAAACTTGGAGAATGTTATAAAGGGAGATTCTCTATAAAATACCATGCCAAAATTTTTTAAGAAAAAGAACTATTTGCAATATTTTGCTGGAGCACCATTAGTGGCAGCTATGACAGGGCCTATCTGCAATTTCATAGCAAATTTCAAACGAGTATCAAATGTACTCACTGCATATTGTGTTATTCATCATCAGTACTTGATTGCCAAAGTTTGAATGAAAGCCTACATATAACACTCCATTAAAAAAACCAATAAGATTATAAGAAATTCATTGAATGACCAATTATTTAGTCAGTATTGTAGTGAAAATGATTACAACAATTTGCTGCTGTGTACAGATTGTGTGTGTCTGAATTGTTTATTTTCAATCTATTTAACGTAGTACTGGACTATCTGGAAGACCGAGATGAAAAACTGAGTGAAAACATGATTCTATCAAAGAACAACCTTTGAAATAAACAATTAACTTAATTGCAATTGCATGGGCAGGAGTTGAAATTAATTAAAACAAAAACATGTCACAGTTGCTTTTGCAAGAAACTTCTGTTCAATCGAAATCTATGTAGAAGTGAATACAAACACTTTCTTACATTATCAGCAGTCTCTGCAAAATGGGAAGATTTATTTACTTCCTGCCAACACTTGGATGTTCATGTTGATTTTATGGAGAGTTATGAAGATATTTTAAACACCAATATACTGAGTTAGATTTTAGAACCTTTCATTACAGCAGATTCTGAAGATTCATCAAATTTAGAAGAGAACTCACAAGTAACCAAGAACTCCAAGTAAAATTCAAACAGGTATACCAAGGGGTTTGACTTCAAAAATCAATCCCAGTTCTCTACACTGAATTGTGGACAACAGTACAGAAATGTTTAAATTGTATTTTCTTCATCCTACATAGATGAGCATAGGTTTATTGGTGAAGCTAATTTACTGTCAAAAAGAAGATCATACTAAACATTACTGAACATGGCATACTCTGATTGTCATTAACAAAGATGGACCCAATATTGACAAATAGTTAAAACATCACCAGTCTCAACCACCTACTTAGTTTTTTATTTATTATTAATTTTCTGTAGCATTATTTTTATTTCTTATCGATTTTGTATTTAATTTAAAAATTTTAATAAATGATTTTATTGTACATTTGGTCTTTTCATTAATTTTCACTCCATGATTTTCATAGCCAAATAAAACAGCTAAAATAAGAAATATGCAAAACTAGTTTGATATTTTATGTGATATTAACTGTTATGAACAAGGGGCATTGGATTTTTTTCCCTGCTACAAAAGGCAGTGGTTCAGAAAAGATTGGGAACTTTGGTTCTACAGAAACCAAGTAAGTCAAGTACATCCATTATCGATGGTTAGACCACTTACGGTCCAGCAGTGAAGATAAACGAGTCATTTGACATCTTGGTCTCCTCATAGGGAAGCGATTATTTTTTGTGTAACCATCCACACAATTCTAAACAGATGTAAATGTTTGAGCAACATGAAATTCCGCTTAGAAAACGAACGAACGAACGAACGAACGAACGAACGAACGAACGAACGAACGAACGAACGAACGAACGAACGAACGAACGAACGAACGAACGAACGAACGAACGAACGAACGAACGAACGAACGAACGAACGAACGAACGAACGAACGAACGAACGAACGAACGAACGAACGGAACGAACGAACGAACGAACGAACGAACGAACGAACGAAGAACGAACGAAGACGAACGAACGAACGAACGAACAGCGAACGAACGAATGAATGAACGAACGAATGAACGAACGAATGAACGAACGAACGAACGAACGAACGAGCGAATGAACGAACGAACGAACGAACGAACGAACGAACGAACGAACGAATGAACGAATGAACGAATGAACGAATGAACGAACGAATGAACGAACGAACGAACGAACGAACGAACGAACGAACGAACGAACGAACGAATGAACGAACGAACGAACGAACGAACGAACGAACGAACGAACGAACGCACGAACGAACGAACGAACGAACGAACGAACGAACGAACGAACGAACGAACGAACGAACGAACGAACGAACGAACGAACGAACGAACGAACGAACGAACGAACGAACGAACGAACGAACGAACGAACGAACGAACGAACGAACGAACAACGAACGAACGAACGAACGAACGAACGAACGAACGAACGAACGAACGAACGAACGAACGAACGAACGAACGAACGAACGAACGAACGAACGAACGAACGAACGAACGAACGAACCAACGAACGAACGAACGAACGAACGAACGAACGAACGAACGAACGAACGAACGAACGAACGAACGAACGAACGAATGAACGAACGAACGAACGAACGAACGAACGAACGAACGAACGAACGAACGAACGAACGAACGAACGAACGAACGAACGAACGAACGAACGAACGAACGAACGAACGAACGAACGAACGAACGAACGAACGAACGAACGAACGAACAGTGTACCTTAAAAGGTGAGGATAACAAAACTCTAAACACCCTAAACAGGACAATCTATATATTTAAAAAAATAAGGTATTCTGCCATGGCTTCGTTTAGAGCTTCTACTGAACCGATTGTAGTGTTTTTTCCTTTAAATGAAAGAACATGGTCTCTAGATGTGTTATCAGATACTGTTAGTGTGGATTCACCTACATTTACGGTGTAAATTAATTAATTAAATCATTCTTTAATAGTACGCTTATCAATAGTCAATTGTTTTCTTCCAAATCTGATTCATGATGGCGCTGCTAGATGTTTTGTTTTGATTGTTGAGATTTATTTACAATTCGTCAAGTTTTGTTTCAGTGTAAAAATTGCATTGTGGTGTTGATAGTTGGCATGTATTTGCTTTTGTGGTGTATTTTGTAGAGAACATTCGGACCGTCGGTTTTGCTCGGTTGTACTTAAGTAGTGAAGTTGTACACAGGTTATGTCGATCGTTGCCCACGCGCCCCAAAAGACGCAAACGTACATTAAGGGGACGCAGGGAAAGAGAAAGTCAGCGTAGAAGTCGTGTGAGTGAGGTCATTTCGTTCTCTGTTGGGTCGTTGTCTATGAAATGCCAGTTTTGTTCTGCTTTGCACTTCCCATGTGAGAGAAATTCTGCAAACGAGTTTACTTTGTATTGCTTAAATGGGAAAATAAGTTTACCTTCGAGCAACATGCCAGAAGAAATCAAAGTTGTTTATAAATGATGACAAACGACATCCAAATGACATCCAAAAACTTTAGAAATAATATTCGTCAGTATAATAGTGCTCTTTCTTTTGTGTCATTTGGTGCCGATGTTGCATTGTCACCTGGTCATGGGGCAAACATGTTCAAAATTTTGGAAACTCTACATCACAAAATATCTTCGTTATACCCTGAAGATCCAAACAACGCAACATATTGTGAACATTAGTCTGGGCACAGTATTTTACATTTATCTCAGATCTCACCGTCAAATTTTGACGGGTTCTCACTAGTAACACTTTAATTTTAATAAACAAAACTTTGCTATTGTTTCTACATTCTTGCAGAAAACAACTACCACAACCATTTTATTCAGAAATAGATTTTAGGGAAATTGGCTATTATCTATAATTCGGGTAGTGGAAATTGTCCTTCTAAAGCTTCTATACCGAAGGTCATTTATTTAACCTTAACAGATACGTGACACTTCCATTTGTTCCCAGAATTTTTCATAAATTTTAAAAACAATGTAACCCTCTAGAAATTAAAGTGTATTTTAGAAATATTTGACCATCAAAAGACTCAAAAACCGAAGGTCAACTTCCCTTATTTAGAAAATGAATATGTAGTTTTCTTTGTCCCTTTCATTTATTGCAAAAGAACTTTCAGCGGCCACGAAGATAGCGTTGAAGAAGAGGATGCGCGAACAATCAAATCATTCCATTCAAGTAAATAATTACATTGAATAAGTAGCATTAATCCGTCATTTCTAAGCATTTAAGTTCATATTTTAAGATTAGAATTGATGTAAAAGGAAAGAACTTGAAGAAACGATTGTGTCAGCTCTGGGCAAAAAGACGGAAACATAACTTAATGTTGGAAATTGTTTTTATTAACAAAAAGCTGGGAAAGTACGAGTATATAAAATTTTTAGAATATGCCGCGTTAATTGGTGTACAAAATTGTGGGATGATGCTCGTGTATGATACTCTCAACTGAAGCATTTGCAAACACTGGTCGGAAGGTTAATAACTTCTGTATGTCATGCGATTGACGAAGGAGACTAAAGTCAAAGGGAGAGTGCAATAAATACTGCGGCCTTCACAGAAGTGTGTTCTTTAATACCTGTTTTAATAAAAATTAATCCCTCTTAATACACATTTACCACCTAGAATATTCAGTAGTACAAAATAAAAAGATTGTCAACGCCTAAACTAGATATATTTCCTTGCGGTATGCTTGTAATTATAGAAGTGTTTCGATTGGAATACTATAGGGAAATCAAAGGAACAAAACATGCAAAGGAAAATAAAAAACAACAGAATATTTAAAATAAAATAATAGATTTATTTGCCAAATCAACTGCACCTGGGATCAAATTTTGACAAGAAAGCCATTTCCCAACTTGAAAATACCAGCTGGAAAATAGCTAGATAGGAAAGAAAAGATTATCAAGCCACTGCGAGATCCTTAGCGGCCGTAGTAGCCGTAGTATCCGCCGTAGCCGAGAGCGGAGTAGCCCAGGCCGGAGTAGGCGATGGGGGCGCCGTAGTAGTACTGCTCAGCGGTCTTCAGGCTCTCCTTGGGCTCGACGGCCAGAGCGGCCACCACGCCCAGAACCAGCAGAACGGCGAAAACCTGCAAGAAAACAATTCATGAGAAATTTACTTGTGAGTCTGATGTCAAGATTATTAAAACTAAATAAAACAATATGAAGGCAATTCTAAGCAAATGAACCAAATATTTGCAAATGTTTAAACATTTTTTGAATAGTTCGAAACAATTTTAAATAATAACCTAATTATTGGTTTCTTTTATGTACTCCTCTTAGATATTGTAGACATTGTTATATCTATCAATTTTAATCTAAAATAGTATTGAAACGGTTTCTCAAAATGTACGTCTATATTTTTAAAATTTATTTATATAAAGTTGCTGCTGAAGCCATTAGCGATTAATGCATTCAACAGTGAAAAGATCATATACACTCCATTGCTATGCATGTTTAACTTGTACCTATTTCATTGTATAAATACCGGCCTATTCTTTACATTTACATTTTTAAATTCAACAACAGTAACTAGGGATAATTTACTTAACAGGAATAATATGTAAAAATGTACTTCTCACTGTGAGTTTAAGTAAAATACTAATATGTATTTACAAATTATATTTAAATGAAATATAATACACAAACTATTTCGGATAGGAATGAAAGCTTCAGAAACTCATTGCCAAGACTTTTCTTTTTTGATTTAAAGACTGAGACAGGTAAAAGAAAAATATGCCACGGAGTACTAGAAGATAAATTTTATTATTTGATCTGTGGTGTGAGAATTGGTATATGTGTATGGTACTTAGATGACCATATTTCGTTTTTCTAAAAAAAATTTGACTGGCTTAACATACATGAGAGTATCAGGAAATTAATTTGAGAGAATTTTAGTACAATGTTATGAAATCAGAATTGCAGATTTTCTGGTATAAAGTAATCTATAGAAAAAAAGTAGATGTTAAGAATTTACAAGAACAATAATTTTGCAACTAAACTACAAAGTGAGTTTCTAATAGTAATAAATGTGGTTTTATAGAAATATTCCTCAGTCATACAGAAATTCAGAAGAGGCATATAACTAGATGCTTCTTGTGTAAAAAGAATGAGGAACAAGTAGCAGACGAAAGAATGTTGGCTAATCGGGAGACGCCGTATTCTAAGCACCGGTGCAAAAGATATTCAATGAACTGATTTTGTGCTAAACGCGCGTGTGCACCTGGTCAACTTCTCTCAAGACTCGGAGTCTCCCGGACACTGAAGATCCAAGTGATACCAACCGCAAAGACCGACATTTTCATTTGAGAGAAGAATACTTACGACGAACTTCATGACGGCGGTTGTGGAGTGACTGTGCGAGTGGACTCGAACTGGCGAGTGTCTGCGGACGCGGTGTTTTATAGCGGTCGGGGTGTCGGGCGTGGCTGCAACTACCGCACCTAGAGGTCGCTTTTGCGCACCAAACCTCCTCCACCACCGCTGCTTTCACCCCCCTCCCTCGCAGTCGCTGGAATCGCCCGGCTCATACATCAACAGCTCCCGAGTTGAGCGGCGAATGCCAACCTTCGTTGCGCTGTGATTTGCTTCCTCGTGCCCCCGCGTGGCGCGCAACGGTTTGGGTAACGCAGACCGCGTTTGTTGCTTGTCCTTGTTGGGGTCAGGTACGCGCAATTACCAGGGCGAACAGGTCTGCAACGTAGAATTTGAGGAATTTTCTGGGTCATGTTTAAGCTCTTCTGACGGAAACCGTGATTATAGGGAAATAATGACACAAGAAGCAGGATTTCTTCAAATTAATTTAGATTAGGTTTTTATCTTTATTTCGGGCAACCAGACCCAAAACAGTTCATCGGGGTCACTCAGGTTGTGGCTGTACTCTGAATCTCGCACTCTCAAGAATAATGCAGCGGCCGGCTGCTCTGTTCGGTACCTCGCTGGGGGAGATACCTAGAGGAAAATTCCCTACCAGTGAAAGTGCAGGCCAAACCCACCAAGTCCCGCGATATAACATTCACTATACTTGTGCTAAAATAGCCTTGATGGTTGGTTGGTTCTTAGTGATTCCGGGCGCGTCAGCGACCTAGGTCATTAGCCCCGTAAGTTTAGTGCATGTTTTTCTCTCGGAAGGTAGCGGTGTTCTTCCCCCGCTTGTTGGCAAGACCTACCATAGGCTAGCGGGGTTCTCCCAGCCACGTATCTCCCACAAGCGGGCCACCGTCCCAGCCGGGATAAGCTGTTAACTTCCGACCGGTCTCCCGCCTTGTGTGGTAGTGTAGTGCATGTTAGTATAAGTGTGTGTAAGGGGAGGGGATAGGACAAGGAAGAGGTAGGAAAGATCGCGCGCGGTCTGTGGCCCGATAGGGTACTACTCCGGCATTCGCCTGGTGTTGATCGGAAAAACTACGAAAAACTACCAAATAGAGCAGCCGACTGCTAGAATTATCCTCCAGACAGCGGCTGAGTTCGACCTAGCTATCCAGTTAACGTCGGTAATCCTGCCACCATCGGGACTCGACCCAAGGACGTCCCGGTCCGAGGGACTGCAGCGACATCAGTTGATGTTCTGAGCTATCTTTCCCGGCAAGAGCCTTGACGTGCCCGAGAATAGAAAATAATCAATTAGTTAATATTGGAGAGTGGCCGATTTTCTTAGATGAATTCTCCGATCAACATCAGGAGAATGCCGGAGCACTACCCTACCAAACGGGCCACGGACCGCGCGCGATCTTTCCTTCCTCTTCCTTGTCCTATCCTCTCCCCTTACACACACACTTACACTAACATGCACTACTCCATCACATATTCCGGGAGACCGGTCGGGAGCTTAGAGTTTGTCCCGGCTGGGGCGGTACCCCGCTGGTGGGAGAGTCCTGGTTAGGGGGAAACCCCACTAGCCACGGTAGGTCGGCGCCGGATCTCGCCATCCAGCAGGGGAAGATCACTGCCATCTCCCGAGAAAAAAACATGCACTACAGTCACGGGACTAATGATCAAAGCAGTTGACGCGGCCAGAAACTCGAAAAAATCAATCAATCAATCTTAGAAGAAAGTAGGTGAGCACTTGAGAATGGGAATAGGAGCATTGCTTGTTCCTAAGAAGGCGAAAGGGGATATGATCAGTAAGGAGGAGGAAGGATCGCGCGCGGTCCGATGCTCACTATTTAAGATACTGCTTGGACATTCGCCGAGAATTGATAAGAACAAACGTCTATAAACGACCTACCAGAGCGTCCAGCTTCGAGAATTATCATCTAGGGGAGATCGAGTCCGCCCCGGCTGTTTAGTTGTTGAAATTCCGCGCAGTCAGAAGTCGACTCCAGAAGTTCTCAGCCTTCTGGTGATCTGCCAACGTTCGCTGTTTTACTCAGTAAATGTAGATTAGTTACTAAATAATGACTTGCATCAGAAAAAAATGTTACTGAACAAAGCTACACAAAAGGTTTTCCAAAAGGTAGCACGCACACTGCTCAAGAACAACAAATAATATTCTTCATATAACATTGAAATTATTTATAAATGTTAACGACAACATAGAGAAA
Organism: Teleogryllus occipitalis; assembly: GCA_011170035.1. Lineage (NCBI taxonomy): Eukaryota > Metazoa > Arthropoda > Insecta > Orthoptera > Gryllidae > Teleogryllus > Teleogryllus occipitalis. The sequence goes on from BLKR01002773.1 coordinate 44,623, forward strand.
TAACATAGTACGTATATGTATAAATATTTTCTTTACAGTAAAACAGGGAATCAAATAAGGGCCCTGAATATGAAGGTTCGTGTGTTTACGTAAGAAAATATATTGATTTTGATTTTTGTTGGAATTCAATCTATATTCAGTTGATTTTGTTTTTAATAAGTCGTTCATCTGACTACGTTCAAAACTATCTTACTTTGCGTACTCTGATAACGCGCTCGGAGTGGAATAGTCACAATCACGCGTCGTCTCGTCGTTTCCCCGTGGTCACATAAGGCCAGATGACCGAATCTGGCGGCATCTGGCCTTATGTGTAACTTTTATCTTCAAACGGCGCGTAATTATCCTGTGCCGATGTGACACATATTATTTCGCAAGAATACGATATATCTCACATGACATATCATTTCCTGAGAAAAAAATATTTCTCAAAAACCGCTCAATTTTTTCTTTGAATTTTTTCCCACGTATAGAAGGGACCCGTAAAAGAATGGCGTGGGTATCATTTTCATCGAATGCTCTGAATTTTCGAAAATGGCACATTTAGGGATATGAGAGAAAGTATGTGCTATTGTTGTACCACTAGTTAGCTTGTGCGTATTTACTTTTTCGATAATGCTTACGTTCAACTGCAAATCCTCCTCATACTCATTGTACATCGGAGAACAGTTTTTTTAAGGTGAGTTGACAGTAAAAATGAAACGTTTTACCGTACTTTCCTAACAGCCTTTCTTGCGTCTCTGACTTCTTTTGACGCGTAGTCATTTCTCAAAATGACAAACAAAAGGGAGAAAAAAAGAGGGAAAAAGTGAAAGGGAAAGAGGAGACGGAGAGGGAAAACAGAGGAAAAAAGAGGGAGAGAAAAATGACTTGTTCTTGCTTCATCTACTTACACCACATTTGCATCATTATGTATCTTCATTACTTTTGCTCTATTTTCTTCTTAGATTTTCTAATGACTTTGTCTTCAGACATGCATCGCCTTAGGGCAACCCCGTACCCTCAATGACAACTACAATGTATTAAATAAATGCATTGCCTTTTAACTACAGCGTATGCCCTATTATTTTTATTCCTTTATTGAGGAATTTATTTTTAATGTATTGATTATAATTAGGGGACGGATTTTGATGACCTAAAACATCCAAAAATGATCAATAAAATGCTCTTAAAATGTTTTTAATATACCCTAAAAGCAAAGAAAATGGACGTAAAAATTAATCCAAACCACTTCATATGAACAACTCAAGCGGTTGGACATATTACTGATGTAATCGAGGCTTCTTCCTTTTATTTCAGTGAACTCAGTTTGCCATCTTTTGGTTTGGACCGTTCTTTCCAGGAAATATCTGTCTTTAGTTATCCTGAAATCGGCCTAACTGACAATGAAGCTGAGAGGCGTCACAGGAATCTTAGATTACATACATACAACGACTGATATTACAATTTCTGAGCGAAGAAATCGAATAGACTTCTGAGTAATTCCATGGAGAACATTTGTTGTATCTCGTAAATATTATTTGCGGAAAGTAGCATTAAAATTATATTATAATCACAGAAATAAGCGAAAAATACTTCAAAAATTATGGAAAAAAGTAAAAAATGACTTAATAGAAATCGACGAAAAATGCAAAAAATGCCTTATATAAATGGGTTATTTGCTTTTGTCATAACATAAAATTAATAATTCTACTAAAAGGCATTGTTCTAAAGTGGAAATAAGGAAAGACATTTCATTAAAATCCACCTCTATTTAAATTATAATCTCTGCTTTTTCTTTTAATTTTTGCACGCCTACCACATTTTTTATATCATTCATTGATGAAATGGCCACTTGCAGCACTCAGTGAATACTACAACGAAGTAACACACAATATTTTCCAACTAATAAATTTTAAATGGCTCTAGCGAGTAAATGCGTGTATATTTGCATTTGTTTCTTAAAAATATGATATTTCTATGTTTTAAGTAATTTTACGAAAATAAAGAACGTTTCATTTTGATTTAGGATTTTCCAACCGATCTGCGACCTCCTTTCTATGAGAAGACCTTGCCACTAACCTCTGGCACGCTTTATCAATATCACGTATGTTCAATATGAACGACTCACTGGATTGCTGTTTGAGAGAAAGGGATTTAAATGTGTGGGTGAATTATATTAGTCTTAATTATTCTCTCTTTTATTTAATTAACTTAACAATTTTTATGTATATACAGTGATTCAATTATATGTGATTGCCCTACATACTACTTGGTACCTTCCTGAAGCTTCGTAATAGAAGTGTCTTGTGGATTCGGAAGGGATACGCAAACACACACACACACACACACACACACACACACACACACACACGTGTATGTATGTGTGTGTGTATATGTGTGTCTGTGTGTATTTGTTTCCCAAGTTGGTTCGAAGTCTTCATTTTCCAAAATATTTCTAAGTAAGTTATAATTTTTATACTTAGTACAATGTTACTAATATATGTTATATTGTTATGATATAACATTTTCCTTGCATTATTTTTAATCCTGTTTATCTTTCTTAATATTTCCATAATCATTTTCGGTTTTATTTCCGTTTTCGTAATACTCAATTAGAAACTATTTTTTTAATTTAACTTCCATTAAAAATGCTTCAAACTTTTTTGTTTCAATTTTGTCGAGTTCTACCTGTAGTCTATACTCATGCAACAATATTTCGTGTTCTTCTTATGATAGAAATATATTTACCTCGATTTATAAGCATATATTACTTATTTTATTTGAGGACTGGAAATTGTCAAATTACGTCCGGTTATAGAATGTGGCTGAGTTTGCGTTGGCCGTAAGTTCCGTCGTGGCACCTGCAGAAGTCACTCCTACGCAACTTCCATCCTGTTGCCTAAGACACGACGCCCAATTCAATTATTTCACCTTGAGAAGGCAGCGGTGAAGGGAGGGGGCAGAAAGTTCCAGATTCGTGTTTCTCAAAAAGTAAAATAAAAGATAAACGCAGTGAAGTAAGTTGGGCGTGCAGCCAGGTAGCTTCAATTAAGGAGATGTAGGGAACAGGAATCTAGAGGATTTTGGCTGGTTCCTACGAATTATGATGGTTTCATTTTACATCTAACACGTTTGTACAGAAACATCACTAAATACGTCAGAGCAAACTCACGCCGGGGGCCTCTCATTTACTGCGTTTCAGTTTCTTTCCTGAAATGTCACTTTCGTTACAACTGAAACCTCTGAAAACTTAAAAACTTCCCGAACACCTAACCCTAGAAAGTTGATGAAAACATTAATTTAGTGACTATTCATCATCATCATCATCATCATCATCATCATCATCAACAACAACATATTAAGGTTTAGGTCCCATGACCTTGTTTCCTGTATTCCCCTACACTACTTAAAGTGTTCCTGATGATAATTGTTAAACCGCGAATTGAATACTTCTTGCAGTAACTAATATCATTGTGCATATATATATTTTGGTTGTTCCAGAGACACATCTTTTACATTTCATTTAAAGTGATACATGTGTTAGCTCATTTGACTGATCTTTGAAACATCTACTTGACTTAGTCTTCTGCTGAAAAAATTAATTTCAAAAAAATTGAATTGTGCTCTCTAGTTAGTATTATGAAAATATAGATGAAATACAGACATTCTCCTATATTGGTTAAATTAGATTTTGAAAGGTAGATTTTCATAATATTGAAGTTAAAACAATGAGTGAATCATTCTTTCAAATTTGCTGATTGTAAATATATTAAAATTAAAATTCATTCTATAATACCTAACGTACAGTTTGCATTAAAATATTTTTCGCAAATAATTGTTATTAATGTATACGGTCTTTTAAGCCAAGCAAACAGACTCAGAAAATACTTTAGGTCTTACTCAAGCGATTGAGCAATAAATTTAAGGCATTGTAATAAAACCGAAGACAACTAAAGGGCGATTTAATGCCAGTGAGCTCCAAATATACCTAACGCGTGTATATTGTTGGTGCACAAACAAAATGACATATTTAAGTTAGTGTGACCTTATCTCAAGATTATTCTTTTAAAAAACAGGTTTCATTATGGAAAAGGTCTCCATCTTCAGTATTGTAGTTATAGGAAGACGTAAAAATAATGGGATTTTTGCAATTTTTGAAAAATCAGGAATTTTAACGAACATGGAACCTGCCCCAGTTTTTTAGGCGTCCTTTACGCTATCTAATGTCCATATTTAATTAAAAAATTAGTGCCATTTTTGAGAAAATTTGAAAATGTTTTTGAAGATTCATGTATAGAACTGTCAAAAATCAAAACATGCAGCTGAAACTCCCAAAGCTTGGAGTTCGTTCATATCGATTGGGGATACGAATTTTGGAGCAAATCGCCTAAATTGTTTAGGTGCTATCTTCGACCACAAATAGACGGACGAACGGACGGACGGACGGACGGACGGACGGACGGACGGACGGACAGACAGACGGACAGACAGACGGACAGACAGACGGACAGACAGACGGACAGACAGATGGACAGAGTGCCAGACGGACAGACAGACGGACAGACAGACGGACAGACAGACGGACAGACAGCAGACAGACGACAGACAGACAGACAGACAGACAGACAGACAGACAGACAGACAGACAGACAGACAGACAGACAGGACAGACAGACAGACAGACAGACAGACAGACAGACAGACAGACAGACAGGACAGACAGACAGACAGACAGACAGAGCAGACAGACAGACAGACAGACAGACAGACAGACAGACAGACAGACAGACAGACAGACAGACAGACAGACAGACAGACGGAGAACAAGACAGACAGACAGACAGACAGACAGACAGACAGACAGACAGACAGACAGACAGACAGACAGACAGACAGACAGACAGACAGACAGACACAGACAGACAGACAGACAGACAGACGACCGACGTTTTGCGGTATTTCGGTATCAAGGACCAACAAAACATGGATTCTGGTTACACCACGAGTAGAAGGAAGTAAAATCGCCATTTTCTGACACACGATTACATAACTGACTCGTCATACGAAGTAAATGCGTGAAATTAGACAATTTGAAATGCACAGAAATAAATGTGTATCTGCGAGAAGCAAAGGGAGCAGCTCCTGAGTGCGGCGGGGCGGTGTTTGGGGACAAAGGCTGCGAGGTGCGTGGGAGCGGCGCGGGGGGCGCAGCGGCAGACGAAGGTCGCCCGCCCGCCACCACGCCCTCCACCCCCCGCGCTATAAAAGACGTCGCGGCCCACCGCTCGCCAGTTCGAGTCCACTCGCACACCTCAACACAATCGCCATGAAGTTCGTCGTAAGTAGCTGGCTACATTGCAACATATTGATTTACCTTCCTAGTGAGTGGATCATATGTCCACGCACAAAAAAGTTACTTATTACGCAGATGGTTAAACGACTATTCGTAAATAAAATTAGTTGAAATGTTAAGGAATAATTTTTAAATTCTATAAAAGTAACTTCAGCCTATTTCCGTCTTGAAAATACAGGTTTCAAATTTAGGTTAATGTTACTCTTTGAACAATCATGCAGAATCGTATACCTGAAATGGTTTTCGAAATACCAGATGGCGCGTTTTTCAATATTTTATGCGTTTTCAAATCATAGTTCATATAGATAAAATAACTTAATCCGTAAAGATATGACTAAGAGAGACACTATTCTCCAAGAAATACAGATTTTCTACGTTCAAAAAACACGTTTCTTATTTCTTAAAATGTTTGCGCAATTTGCGATCAAAAGAAAATGTGTTATATGACGTAACTATTTCCTTGATTCCATGGTTCCTGATAATTTACATGTAGTTGTCAATGAGCTTTATTTTTTTTTAAGTAAAGCCTTCGTTTTTGAACCATATTAGTGAAGTATTCTGTGAAAATGTTTTCTGAGTAATACTGTTTGCTTCCCAAAATGTATTAATTTTTTACTACGCCACGGTTGAATCTCAAGGTTTCATGAAGTCGGAGGGATATAAAATGTGTTGCTCTTTTTAGGTTTTCGCCGTTCTGCTGCTGCTGGGTCTGGCTTACGCCTTGCCCGTGGAGAAGGAGAACCTGAAGACCGCTGAGCAGTACTACTACGGCGCCCCCCTCGCCTACTCCGGCCTGGGCTACTCCGCTCTCGGCTACGGCGGATACTACGGCTACTACGGCCGCTAAGGACTTCTTGGTACTTGTGGCTCTTCTCCCTCCCTCTGCGGTGTGTTGACTTTCGACCGTGCTCATCGCCCTTGGAATCTGCAGTTCCTCGGGCGGTTTTCCTGTCAAAATGAAATCTCTGACGACATGAGTTTGAAGAAATAAACACACTATTCTTTACTGCAATATGTTTTCTCATTTCTCCTGATTTTATAACATTTCCTTTCTTTCCTAAATAATAAGAGTAAAGTTTATTCTCTGTATTAAGATTATTTTCTCGCATATTACTTAAGTAATATAGAGAATGTTATGCAATGCTGCGACGAAAAACGACAATTTTTTGGATGTCGGAAAACGCAATTTTCAGATCCGGAAAAGGGGATAATGCTTGTTCCTCGTATGTAGTAAAATACTTACTATAACTTGTATACTCAGAATCTAGGCTTTTGTGACCTTGATACCGGTGTAAACGTCTGTCCGGTCGTCTGACAACAATGCTAGGGGTTTAATCTTAGGCAGAGTATTCACCAAAATTGATCTGACTTCAATTCAAAACGTATATCAAAATGTTTGGGAATACTTAACATAAAGCCCCGGAAAGATTTTCAAACTTGTCTCAAAAATAGATCCAATTTTTATTTGAAATAGACCGCTTATAAATATGTGAAGTCGTAGGCTTCCGCGGCCGGAGTCATGTGCAGACCAGCCCTGAGGAACACCACGAAAAAGATGGTCGAAACGTCGGCAACACAACCTTCAATGCGGCGTCACCCGGACAGCCAAGATCATCACACGCTTATAAATATGGCACAGATCCTATTTTTGTTGTATTTTTTTTAATTTATTCAAAATTTCAAAAGTTGAAATTATTCAGCGTCTTCCTACAAGTGCAAATTTGAAAATATAGATCTTTGCGTTAATGAAATTTATTCTTCAATGTAAAATATTTAAAAGAGATCAGGTACAATTTTTCAAAATACGCGAAGTTTTCACATAATTCTGCATGAAGTAAAAACAATTTTAAAAAAGCATGATTTTGTACAGATGGCTTGAATTTTTTTCTTTAACCTTTTTGATTCGATAGAGCTAAATGCGTTGAATGACTTGACATAAACCTTCTTTTCATGTAACTCTTTTTTTCAAAATTTATACAAATTCAAGTAGTAGTGTTCAAGTAGTGATATAATATTATGTAACCAATACATTTGATCTCGGGCTCTTTTAGCACACGTTAGAAGTAGCAATAAGTTTGAAACATGTATTTAACATATTATTTATAACTATGAGAAGGGGAAAGTTGACACTCATAATCACCTAAAAGCTAAATGTGACCTAAACCTTAAATCACCTAAATGTGAATTAAATAATTAACATTTAGATTAGGTAATTTGAATCTCTATCCAATTTGAAACAATAGATTCCTATATCTTCTTCTTTGTCTAAAAGTCAAGCAGTTGTCAGAAAATCGTAATTGAGATTTCCTTATTACGTAATGCTGCAATTGTGCAAAACATCCATTTCGATTTTATGTACACATTTGGGTTGTTTTTAATAGAAAAAATGTTGTTTGAAAATATAGTTTTCCATCTTAACATGTGTCTCTGAACAACAGTATTTCTTATACTTCACTAGAATGTTTAAATTGACATTGTTTTAGAAATGATTGAACTTGTATCACCAGAAAATTAAATTTGGGGTACTTTTTCATTTGAAAAAATTCCTCAAAAACCATATCTAATTTTCTCTTTATTTTTGAGAGGTAGAACAAAGGAGGCTTCAATCCCCTTTACTCCTGAAATAATATAAAATTTGTTCATGTCAATCTCAAAGTATCGCATAGAACAATTGACTACTACTCTTCAGAGAGGATAAAACTGATTTTAACAAGACATATGTCATTTCGATATTTCGTTATAATATGCAGAAGTTCAGCTGATAACAAAGCAATTTACTAGTGGATGGAGTGTAACGATTCATATACATTTACACTAATTAATATAGGTAATAATTGATGCAATTAATTATTTCAACCCAACCTGGGCAGTTTAGACCCATTCTTGCTTATAAATTCACGTAAATAAACATATATTTATTTTGGCACAATGGCCGCCAAATCCACAGGGCTAATTTATTAGGTGCGTTCCCGAAATATCAATTGCGTGTGACGTACACACACCTGTCTTCGTATGAATAACAAAAGATATCTGTTCACATACGTATTGCAAGCTATTACCTATTACTTTAAATCTAAATTTTTGAACACACATCCCAATGACTTCTATATTGGATCGGTCTGTGTCCCATTACAGTACAGATTTATATTTCGTAATTTTCGTATATTATATTTCGCCGTTTTAATGCTTGGCGAGTCCAGTTCTCATTCTAATACGCAGAACATAACAGCAAAATGCATGTATAAATCCATTAGGCATAAATCAAATTATCTTAGCAAGGAAAAATCAACATATTACTTACACACACACACACACTATATATATATATATATATATATATATATATATATATATATATATATATATATATATATATACGCACACTTTATATACAATACTATTCACGTGAGTGCACTCTTTTAAAAAAGTACATTTTCTAATGGCCATTTTTTTACTCTTAACACTTACTCACAATCTTGACCTTGCTATAAATTTTATTATGATGAATCTTTGTTACTTCCCTGGTATCGTTCAGCTGGCCTCGAAGTGGCGTCCCCGACCATTGCCAATGCCGTATCCAAGTCCACGCCTAATTTCATACCATTTTCTTCGATTCCGAAGATCAAACATCAAAAACACTCCCGGAATAATGTTTTACCAATTAGAACATAATTTTTTGAAAACCTTTACACTTTTTATAACATTTCTAATGAATAAGCAACTCAAATTACTGCATGATGTTGCCTGAACGAAATCGCGCACTCGGGTCTTATGCATTGTTGCATGTCCTTTCGGCACCGCGCAGTTTGAAACAAAGGAGAGCTGTGCTCTTTTGTCAACTCGCTGTACTTTTATACTTTCTATTTACAAATGTCTTCATATTTCTCATATTTTCTTCGATATAATAATTTCTAAATAAAATCCACATAAAAACATTAATAACTTTTCGCTTTTCAAATTTCAGATCTTGTGAAACCATTAAATGTTATTTTTGATTGTTCATCACATGTCAAACACATTTAGGTTGTCTTTGTCTAATGTACGAACATTTTCTTTAATTACATTTTTCGTTACTCCAAAATTATATAGAAATTGTTCGACTGTTTATGTATTTAGTAAATATTCTCTATTTATCTATTTAGTAAATATTCTCTATTTATTTATTTAGTAAATATTCTCTATTTATTTATTTAGTAAATATTCTCTATTTATTTATTTATTTCTCACTGGTCTGCTGACAGCACAGTTCCTCAGATTTTTTAAAAATAAATAGCACTTTCTACCTTCATCCTAGCACCTTCGACAGTTTATTTCGTTTTGTGAATGTCAGTTCCATAAAATTTTGTCCAATTTATTTTAATATTACTGGGACGCGTCCCAAAGGACCGTCACAGGAGTCACGGGAATTCCAAGTGGCCTTCTGCGAATTGTAGCAGTTGATTTTATCGATAGGTTTAGTTAACTCGGAGCCCGTTGTGCCACTCACCCCAAGCAACTTGCTCAAGCGATCTTACGAGTCGAGTCCCGGCGGCGGTGGATATTCGTTGGACGTCGAATTCAGCCGCTGTCAGGAGGCGAATTCTAGCGACGGCTGCTGTGATCGATATTTTCCGTGGGTTCTCTGATCAATAACAAGCGAATGTCGCAACAGAACCCCCAAGAAAGGTGACACGGACCGCGTGCGATCTTACTCATTCTTTTTCCGTGTTATCCCCTTATAATTACACATACACACACACACAAACACCTTCTACACAACTATAAATGTGGGGAGACTAGTCGGGAGCTTAGAGATATCCGACTGGGTCGGTTGCGGAGATATCTGAGGGAATTTCTTCAAGTCGATGAGTAGGTCGGCGCTGGATTTCACCATTAAGCACTTGAGGAACACTGACACCTCTCGGGATAATACATACACTACACTAACGGGACAATGAACACTATCAGTTGACTTGCACGGAAATAATGAATTAATCAATCAATCGATATAGGAATTTCCCCTTTTCTTTTCGGTCAGAGCTACCATTCGATTTTGCTCGACCCCTTATCCAGCTGCCATCTATCGACGCTCGAGGGACCTCTGTGTCTCGCACGACTACTGCCTCTTCCCTACAATTTCTTCAGTGAAGCCCCCCTCTAAAGGTCACACTGAAGTACCCCTTTGGCCCATCTCGGTAGCAGACCTCCAGTATTATGCGTAAGGGGAGCCGTGGGGACATCTCGATATTTTTTTTCCTAGGGCTTTTATACAGCCAATAGCCGGTTACCCTTTACGACCCGATGGGACGCATTTTCGACCATACACTAGACAAATACACTTGCGGGCTCCTCCGATCTGGGGGTCAGCGGAACGCGAGGACCTCCGCGACAACACATACAAAGTCAAGGGACAAACAACCATGCCCAAGGCGGGACTCGAACCCTCGACTCTTCGGACCGAGCACTGAGTCGGTACTCGCTCTTGGCCACCACGGCCATCCAGGTCGGCATCTCGATACTTGTACCGTGAATATGCATGTAGGGAACCAGTTGGGCTTTCACGAATAGTGATTGCACATACACACATACACACACACACACACGAGCGCAGTTACTAGTCAGGATAGGATTTAGGGGAGAGTTAGGGTGATAATAAATGATGCTTGAGGTATTGGAATTTGACTTCATGCCACAAACGCAACTGAGGGATCAAAATGGCCGTTCGATCCAAATATAACTGGGATTTGCCTTATATGCAGCTCACATGCCGACTAAGATTGATAGGTTGCAATGGGAAACGTGAACAAAGGTAGAGTCACTCATGTCACAACACATGGGGGCATGTGCCTATGCCTATTCAGGCCTCAATCACAATTAACGACTTACTGATAGGAAATATTATGAAAGGAGAAGAACCAGAATTATACAATTAAAAACCAAATTTAGGAATATCCTTACAATTGAGCAAATGTCAATAAATGAGCATTTTCTGAATACAAAAAAGGATCTGCGACATACTTCCTAAATATAATTTACTGTCATATAAAACCATCAAGCCCCTCAATTCTTACCATTTGAACAATTTCAGAGCACTAAACTGTTCACAAATAAATCGGAATCTTTAGATGATTAGAGGGGTTCAGATGGGTCAGCCTCTATCTGCGATAAAGTTGGAGATAGCACTATGAACTAAAGTTGTTTTTTGTTTTTGTTATACATCTGCGAAGTGGTTGATTCATTTCACTCGAAAAATATACAAATAATTTCTGAGTGATTATATAAACAACGAAATGAAGCACTTTAACCCATTAATAATGGCAACAATCTTATATAAATTCCTAACAAATGTGCAAAGATGGTTCTAATTACTCTGATGATGTTATAAAACATTTTTAAAAACAATATTTTTTAACATTTCTTTAATCCAATTGTTTTATTCAAATTTTTATAATGCCGCTCAATATTTAAGCAGGTTACCTAATAAGCAAACTTCCTAATAAACGGTCTAGTAATATGAAACTTACATTCTCCCGTTTTTAAGTAAGGAATTCAATTTAGGAAAGTATGAAAATATAAGGGATTTAGGAAAAATGCAGTTTAACAAAATTTGCATTAAAAGAAGAGCATGTTTATTTCGCCACTCTCATAAGAAATATTTTTGACAAATATCCGTCTTTCGAGCTGCAACCAGACCCCAAAGACTACGAGAACAGTCGAAGATGAACACGTAGAAAGGGAAGGAGAAGAGCCACAAAGACCAAGAAGTTCTTAGCGGCCGTAGTAGCCGTAGTATCCGCCGTAGCCGAGAGCGGAGTAGCCCAGGCCGGAGTAGGCGATGGGGGCGCCGTAGTAGTACTGCTCAGCGGTCTTCAGGCTCTCCTTGGGCTCGACGGCCAGAGCGGCCACGACGCCCAGAACCAGCAGAACAGCGAAAACCTGTGGTAAAGACAACAACTATGTAAACTGTATAATGAAAAATGTGGTTTCCATGTAGATACAGAACCCTTGAGCTCTCAATAATATTGTGTGTTGTGTTCCACACCGCGGGACACATTAAACATCACACTGTCAGCATTTTTAATTATTTTTCTTCCATAATAATGTCGAGTATGCATTAAAATTTCGATCAATAGATTCTGGTGCAATCATTTGATACAATAATTACAAGACAATAATTTTGAGTTTCACATCTACTGAATTAGTTTTTTGTGAAAAGAGGGAAAGTGATTTTTTTGAGTATCTAAAAGTAAAGTAGTTATCAGAAACACTTGAATGAGTTTTAAGGAGCGTAATATTAACATTCACTTCGTAAATCTACGTAATTCGAAACGATAATTCATCACCAACACTTTTAGAATATTAACGACGGCATTAATTCTGAAATATTTGGATGCCAGGGATTTACGATTGGATTAAGAGTTTTCCGGTTGACAATTCATTACGAACATTTTACAACGTAACTATTGCGTTACAGTTGCACCGCAGTGCCAAATCGTGTAGCTAGACGCCGGATGTGACAATTTTCCTATCACAGGAAGTTAAGGAGAGCCGCGTTTCTGATTGGCAATTGACAATCGTTATGAGGTACTTACGACGAACTTCATGGTGATTGTGTTGAGGTGTGCGAGTGGACTCGAACTGGCGAGCGGTGGGCCGCGACGTCTTTTATAGCGCGGGGGGTGGAGGGCGTGGTGGCGGGCGGGCGACCTTCGTCTGCCGCTGCGCCCCCCGCGCCGCTCCCACGCACCTCGCAGCCTTTGTCCCCAAACACCGCCCCGCCGCACTCAGGAGCTGCTCCCTTCTCAGCCTCTCTCTCAGAGACACATTTATTTCTGTGCATTTCAGATATTGCGATTTCTGCACCTTATTTCAATCAAAATATGAACAATTTTGAATATTCATCTCGGTGTCTCCGTGTCTCTTTTGATCCTCCCTAGTTTCTGCGTGTTCTGTCATCATCTCTCTACACCACATCCGGAACTTTTTGTCTCTACATTAATTTTACTTTATTTTCTCAGTATCTTTTTTTCAAACACCTTTGACCTCTGGTATGCATTGCCTCAAAGACAACTACAAAGAACTGAATAAATGTACTGCATCGTAACTGCAGAATATGTACTAATAGTTACTTATTTATTATTTATTTTCATTTCGGAATTCACTATTTTTTAATTTACTACAACGAAAGTTCTTTATTACATAACAAACTACATTTGTACACAATATTGTAGCAAATTGTGTTCTTTATTTTTTTATTTCAATTCAAAATCTCACCGTTTTTGCCTCCCTTGCTCTTGCTAGAATGTGTCTTTCATACCTTTCAAGACCTCTTTGTGCCTTACTACTTCTTCTCTCTTGTGCGCTTTTAGGTTCGCTTTACACTTAAGTTTTATTTTTGTTACGCTTTTGTGATAAGGCTTAAATCCATTTTACGAGTCGATTCACTCGAAAAAACTAGCTAACTCTATGTATCTGTTATATTCAGTTTTTATTGTTTTCTCAATACCTTTACGTCTGAAACTTATTTCTTGTTTGTGGATTGTTGCGTTACATTTTATCAAAGTGCCTTCATGTTTTGATTGAAAGTAACGAAATCGAATGATTGTTTCAGTAATTTTCATTTCCTACATTAAACCTTTCCTAAAGTAACATCAATTGTTTATGACTAATGAACTCATTCATAGACTAGCGATCGCAACACATTTATTGTACGCTTTAGAAATTCACTTGATTGTCGATATAATACATTGACATACTGAATCAAATGAATCACTTGAGTGATCTGAATTATTTACATTAGTTATTGTTAAATTACACTTATAGGAAGCAAAGTTCAACACATTATCGTTACAGTTCTTCATGTATTAATTCATAACTATCATTATCGAAATCGTCGACATCTCCATAGTTATCATCATCATTATCATCGTCATAGTCATATTGTTGCAATGTTTTTTGTGCCACAACATACCAAGGAAAACCGTAAATTTCTCCCTCCTTCTCTATGCTTATGCCGAAAGAATAATTACCTTTGAAGAAGCGGGCTAAGGAACATGGAGTACTGACTATTTTGTGCGATTGATGTCGAGGTAACACAAGCATAGCCTTTACATAATTCTTAGTAATTTCAATCAAAGAATCAGTTAAGCATTCCCATTCAAAATGTCGCATTAATTTTGGCCATTCTGGATCATTCCCGCTAAAAGGGTTTAAGAAAAGATTCACAACACGCTTCGTGGCGTTTCCGGAAAATATTGTCAAAATCGATGAAAGGTCAATTTTTTTAATGAGATTCAACATTAGTGATAAGTTGCGTACATTTTTACCAAGAGTGAATGCTGGTAATAATTTTAATAAATTCCCATCCAACCTCAATTCTTCTAAATTAATTAAATCAGCAAAAGTGTCAACGCGAACAAATTCAATATCATTGTCACTAAGTTCTAAAAGCTTCAATGACTTTAACCCCAAGAACGAGTCACTTGAAACAGTTGATAGTTTGTTTCTTTGAATACGCAGCGTTTCAAGGAAAGGAAGGCCGGCCAAGACTCCACGTTCCAAAGCGCTTATTTTGTTTCCATTTAAATTCAAATCAGTTAGTGATGAAAGACCTTTAAACATAGAAGTTCTGACTATTTCGAGTTCATTTGAAGATAAATCTAACGATTTTAGTTTTCTTGGAAAACTGGACACGTGAAAAAGTTTATTGTTTGAAACACTCAAGTATTTCAGTTTCTTCAACACTGAAAAATTGTCAGGTATAATGGAAATCATATTGTGCGAAGCTATTACAGCGGATAATTGCGAACATTTAGTAATTGACTGTAGTGATTTTATTTTATTTTTTGATAAATCGAGATGAGTAAGACGACAGCGACCTTTTAAAAAATCATCATTTGCGTCTCCCAAAGAGTTTCCTGATGCGTTCATAAGCTCAAGTAACAGAAATGTGTCTGCGAAATCAATTTTCTTTAAAGTATTCTCTGAAATGTCTAAAAAATATACAGCTTGTGCTATAGAAGAATCCAAAACTTCAACGCCATTCCGTGACAAGTTCACACTCTTGAATAGATGAAGGGATTTTGGATACTCACGGAGAGCGTTTTCGGAGAGGTCGATTTCCGAGAGATCTTCACAGAAAACATCGTTTTCACTGAACTCTGAGAGATTCGAACGTGAGCACATAACCACATGATTGTCATAATCACAGAAACATTTACTAGTATCCACAGTAGCTGCAGAGAGCACACTAAAAATTACGAACGAATGTAACCACATTGCAGCTGCGGTTCCGGGCAGCGTTGCGTCTTTCTCTCAGCACCAATAACAGTGCAGTGTTCGCTCTTGAGAAAAACATAACATCCACATTCATGCTCCCGGTGCCTTATCTCTTTAGACTTTCGAAGTCCGAACGTGACTCATGTATTCACTGTTTAGTACTGAAGTAACGATCGTCGTATTTCTTGATTCTTTTGCTAGAATTTTTCTCGCTGAAAAATTGCACAGAGCTTTACTTAAGATGGTATGTGAAAGAAGAAGCAATAAATCTAATCAAATGTCATGAACTATCTTTCATAAACGAATGTTTTTTTTCCTCTTATCTTTGCCCGCAGTGGGTTATACAATTTGACTGATGATTAACTATATTTCTCTTCAGTCTCTTTATCAGCTTGTTAAAATAATGCAGAATTCTTAATCAAATTTCACTAAAATGCTAGAAAGAATAGAGCTTGTTAGATTAGGGCAATGTCTTTTTTAGTTGAAAATTTATTTTGACAATGATTAATTGTACTCTTAAACATAAATTAGATAGAGGTGTAGATCTGATTTAAGTCATCTATTCATAATTCCATTACAAAAATTAACACATCCATGACATTTGAAATATTTCACCGTCAATAAACAAAGTATTGAAGCTACTCCAAAAGAGTTTGAGTGAAGAAAATCCGAATAATTATTTCAGCAAAGACGTGATCTAAAAATAAGCAAATATATGGTGTTCAAACAATGTTTGTTTCAGGGACTTGAATACATGAAGAATTTTGCTGAGTTAAGCATACAGTTTCTGTTCTCCTGTAAAGTAGGTTTTCTTAAGCAAATCTTACATTTGTTTCTAACACTACAAGAAAGAGTGCACACAGCGCTAGAATCATTCTTTAAACATTTTTATCCAATTTCATCGAATATTCCGGATGCTTTTGTCCTTAATAGGATTTTTATAATAATATTATTAGTAATAATAGCAATAATAATAATAATAATAACAATAATAATAATAATAACAAACTATTTTGTTTGTCTAAAATCAAAGTTTATGAAGCTGAGGTCAGTGACATAATAAGAGTTATTATAGATTGTACTGTCAGTCGGTTATGAACAAGTTGTTAACGCGACGTAAAATTAATTTAAAAAGGAGAAATGACGATACAAGAGTTATAATAATCCATGGGCCACCATTTCAGTTTTGTAATGAGAGTAATATTATAACTAATATATGACCTCCCATTAACGACGATCAACATT
This sequence comes from Teleogryllus occipitalis, assembly GCA_011170035.1. Taxonomy (NCBI): domain Eukaryota; kingdom Metazoa; phylum Arthropoda; class Insecta; order Orthoptera; family Gryllidae; genus Teleogryllus; species Teleogryllus occipitalis. Next base: position 61,457 of record BLKR01002773.1, read on the forward strand.
AAGTCTGTCACCTTCTACAGGACGAATAGTCAAATTTAATCGAAAACTACAATAGTTCATTGTAATTTTTATAAAGTAGATAAAATTTTGTTCGATATTCGTATCGTAACACCTTATTACAGTTCTCGATTTTGTATTTACCATCTCGTATTGTAATAAGATATCTTACAATAGATAGAAAATACCGTATTTCTCGTTAAAGCCCCCTTTAAAAAATGGTCTAAAATGCGGAGGGGGAGAAATGATCTTTCTACGTCAGAAGACGTAATTAGAGCATAGTTCAAAGACGAAATATGTGCCAATGTGAAGTAAAATTCTGCATTTTGTGTTTTTCACCACTAATAATGTTTTTCACATTTTGGAGAAATTTCAAAGTCAGGTTAATTACATCGTTGGTAAGATAGATACCTCCTAATACATAAATAAATAAAATATGTTGTTTGATACCAGTAAATTATTGATACTAGACAACATCTTTTATTTACTTACATTCAAAGTCAGGGTTTGAATGTAATCCATTTTATGTAATTTCCCCTTCCATTGTCAGTTATCAAAGGATATTGAGTTTCGGCTTCCCTATCTTCCGTATCCTACGCGACATATCGTATGGCGTTGATAGTTCATTTCTTCATCGCTGCTCATCGCACGTGTACTCGCGTCGCAAAGCCAGAATGTGTGCCAGAAGGTTAAAATGTATAATATAACAATAAACACCAAAGGCAAATGCGCGATCTAGGAATAATGTGCTATTTATACAAAATATGCGTCAATTTTAATTTTCATCAATTATACAAAATAGTAATAAAAGTACTTAATATGTATGCTAGATACAAATCTAAATATGCTGTTCAAACATGCATTATGTATGAATTTCTCCAAAAAAGTACAAAAAAGTGCAAACACGCACGGAACGGAAAAAGTATGCATTTTTTTAAACGAGTTTTTCATTAAACATATATTTACAAAGTTTGAAATCTACGAAGCTCAAATATACACATGCATTAGCATGGAAATCCTGTTTCTACTTATTACTATATGGAATTGTAGAATTGTCAAACGATGTCGTTAGGTCGTGTTTGGTTACCAAACAAATAATATATTACCAAACATAATTATATTATAAGATGTTCGGATACCAATTTCATATATTACAAGTATAGAAATGTCTCTCTAATTCATTTAATAAAACTTATAAAACAGAAATTGACAGATAATTTTGAATAATTTTTGGTGCTTTTCTTTAAGTGGCTTCATTCTTACTGTTGGAAATTATCTGGAAATATTCCTGTGCATCAAAAAGCATTGAAAATGTGAGTTAGGGAAGTGTAAAAGTATACACCCAAGTTTTTAATAACCCATCCGGTAATTCATCTAAACTAGCCGAATGTTTTTGATGACTATTCAGAGGATTTCACTGGAAGTAGTTTTGTGATTAAAAACATCGTGTTGACATTTTTGGGGATGCGTATGTTCCTGAATTTTGTGGTTTCAATACCTTCATAAGATCAACGGCAGTTCTTACAAACGTTTGGTTCAACAGACTTGCAACTTCTACCGGACTGCATAGTAATCTGACATTGTCCTTTAAAACAACATTTTTTACAAAATGGTCGAGATAATGTGGTCGCGTTCTTTAAGATATGACACTTGCTTTAGTTTTGTTATTTGCGTTCACAGTATTCTGATCGTTTTCATTATTTTTCCTGTTATATTACTTTCCTTAAAATGTATTTGTATTTTCAGAAGTAGACATAAGCACTGGGTAATAAGTTATGAAGTTAAATTGCCTTCAAATTTTCTTTAGAGAGAGAGATGAAGTGTCGGTTTTTCAAGGTATGCTTACGATTACTTCATTTATCACAAAATGCTCAGCCATAGATTTTTTCCTGCCGAAGACATTAATGAGCAACGGAAGTTAACGAAAGTTATCTTTGAATTACATCCTCTCTCTTCGTTTTATTAGTTACATGATGAGGAATGTTGATTGTTTCGTTCTATGTATTAGACTCCAATTACAAAAAAAACTCTTTAAGGTTAAGTTCTTCTGCTGGATATAGATTTACTCCCTGGGATGCATAAAACAGATACTCATTCGATTTTTTGATATCAAGGATCAACAAAAAGTGTATTCTGGCTACATCAAGTGTTAGAGGATTTTTTCTAAATTTAGCAACTAGATTTTTTCACTTTTTCATTACCAGAACTTGTAATAAGAGTTTTCCTGCTAAAAATTCGCCGTGTTTTCGCGAAGCATTACATACCTTTTTCTCTACTGCGTAAGCGGTAGTGATAAAGTAAAAATGGAGCGTTTAGTGGGTTGTAATCTAATGAAATTCATTCTCGAAGAGTGAAAGCATTTTATATATGCACTCTGTCCATGGAGCTTTCCAATCTGCTGCGGAGAAATTTTTGCTAGAAGGTTCGCATTTTGCCTCCAACATCCAAACGTTACTCAATGTTGAATCTTTTGCATCGAAACCCGTTCTCTCGCCCGAGGTCGGTGTGGTTCGGGGCCGCCCGGCCCAACCACAAGGTCGGTGGGCTGAGCGGTCCCTCGACCACGCCCGCCACCCCCGGCGGTATAAAAGACATTTCGAGTCCACTCGCACACTTCTGAGGGCGGCTGTCGGCGTTCGCAGGTGTTGGGTGCCAACCAAGCGTGCCTCGGGGCTAGCTGGCCTGCAGCGGAAGGCATGTTGCGATTTTTAAAAGAAAATTGAAACGGTTTTTGGTGATAATGGAGAAATTTTTAAAGTTATTTTGAAAAATTAATATGTTTCAGAATATGTTAGAAACTTCTAGGGCAGAAGTTTTATATAACAATTGACACTTATGAAACTCTGTTACATGTAATTTTCCGAGGCATATTCATTGGCTAAAAGTGTTAATTTTCTAACCCTCTACATCCTCAAAATATATGCAACATTCTTCGGAGACACCCTGTCTTTATTAGTTGGGCCTATACGAACATTAGGCACTTTGAAAGTCAGTTTTTAAAGTGAAAAACTATTTCATACTAGAAGCCCACTTCCAAGTGTTCTGACAATCCGTATTACAGGGGAGGGGTATCCTTAAAATATGAAAGAGAAGATCTCATTTTGTGATTTGATGGCATACGGAATATAACTCACGCCACTTTAGGGAGACGAAGTCATGAATTTAAACACGCATAACTTCGGAGTTTGGAATGATAGTAACGTAAGTTGCAGAATAATGATTGTTGGGAACTGTGTGCTCCTGATATTTTCTATCATAAACTGCGAATGCTTTTTTCTAAACCCTGTTTAACAGCATTCGTTATTTACGAATACAATTTTGTCGTATTCAGAATTGAACCTTCTGCCATTTTTTACTCTGAGTATCTTTAACATTTCTAGAAATCAGTTGTGGTATTGTAATACAATATAAAGCGATTGACGTATACACTTCTAAACTAATTGTTTGGAAATCGCTAAACTATTGTTTTAGATTTAAAAATGATACAACAGAAAAATTTTAAACACTATCTTAAATTTTTAATTATGCATTATAAAAAAGTAAGATCAGTGATACTTCGATGTTCCTTAAAATATTATGTTATCTCATTTTTTCACTGTTCAGATGTGTCCAGTGCATCAAAAGACAAGCGAATATTCAATTATGGTTGTGAATAAGAACAGTGTAGACAAAAATACAATGTCAAACTAGAGTTTCAAGATAAAAAATATATTATGGTACTCATTGTTCAGTAATATTTTATGACGGTACTCGATTCTTTATGAAATGGTTACTATTTCAACATTCAGACTTTTAAATAAAATTAATATTATGAAGCAATAAATACCTGGAAAGGAAATCAACAACATGAATAATCAAACGTATGCATTACAAACATATTAAATGAGCAAACGCGGTTTATGTTTTCCTAAAAAAATGCAGGAGTTTCTGGCTGAAAACATTAAAAGTGATTTCCATCCTATTTTATGCCATTCACTTGTTACCAAATATCTCATAACATATTTTTTTACATTTTAGGTTTTCGCCGTTCTGCTGGTTCTGGGCGTCGTGGCCGCTCTGGCCGTCGAGCCCAAGGAGAGCCTGAAGACCGCTGAGCAGTACTACTACGGCGCCCCCATCGCCTACTCCGGCCTGGGCTACTCCGCTCTCGGCTACGGCGGATACTACGGCTACTACGGCCGCTAAGGACTCGCTCCCTTGCTTTCGCGTAGTTGCAGCACCTCTACTCTCAACTCTTCGTCTTTTCCTTTGATGCTACGCATCTGAGGAGAGTTTCTTCCCACAAATTTCCTTGCACAACCATTATGGTTAAATAAAATCATTTCTTTTAAAAAATATTATTGAATTTATTACAAGGAAACAAACCCTAATTCCCAACCTTAAAAAAAAAGAAAAACGTTCAATTGAAAAAATTCTGATGCTACATTCTGAAGAAAATTAGAATATATATATATATATATATATATATATATATATATATATATATATATATATATGGTAATACTAAATTAAGTAATGCATTCAGCTCTTTAAATATAACTAAATTAAGTAATGCATTCAGCTCTTTAAATGACTATGGAAAGAAAAATTCACATTATAAAATTCGAAACTAAATCTAATGTTCATTTATTGATAATATTGGATACGGTTTTCAAATATATTTCTCGAAAGCATTCGAGATTTTCAATACAAGAAAAAAGAGATTTAGAGTTTATCTGAATTATTCTAATACCGGAGAAAAAGCGATTAATGTTGGAATTTTCCATCTTTGGTTTTGAAGATTTAAACGGAACAGTACAAAACATTGTATGTTCACATAATATTATTATTTAATTCTCCTTGATATGACTGTTACGAAAGAAAATGTAACTTCTAAACTCGTGCATCACAGTATCTTACAAGAAAATAATCTTATGTAGGGAAAATAAATCTATTAAATGTCATTTCAGGGAGATAGTAAATTATTTGAAAAAAATACTGACAACATACTACATTCACTGACTTATTATCTACATTACTAATTTACAATGCGCGCAAAAATTGAAAGAAAACATCATATCGACAAGTGAGATGTGTCTATGTATGTACTTCGGCACGACATCTATTGACGAGCGAAGGCCGGCTAAGACCAGTGGCGACCCGGCTTTGCAGCCATGGGTTGAAGGATATGTGTGGTTAACACATAGCAATCCCTACACTGTATCCCTGATCTTCCCAATCTGAGAAGTGGGCTTTCTCATCGTCACGTAGCAACGGATACTGGAACATTTCAAGGAAAGCGCGCAGTTAATTTTTGCTTCGACCGGGAATCAAACCCGGGCCTGCGTCGTGGAAAGCGAGCACGCTAACCAACGAGCCACCGAGGAAGCGAATTGTCTATGGTTTCGTTAAATACCCAGGAAAAATTCAAAAAACATCTAGTATCTTACTAAATTGTAATGCGCACAGAAAGAAAACTGGGCAGACTCCGATCATGTAACGACTGTCAATGTTTTCGTTAGAAATCCAGGAACACGGACTAAATAAAAACATATATATTAATAATTTACAATGCGGTTAGTAATTGAAAAAAATTAATTCCCAGCCATGTGAGTGGTGTCAATAACTTTGTTACATACCCAGGAACTCGAAGAAAATTGTCTAGCGATAAAAATGCAGATACTTGTTTGTGCTATTCCACCTACTCTCATTCTGCGCGTAGCGACTGAATTCCTATACTCAGTGCAACACTGTGTAAAATTTACACACTCAGTGCTGTCGTCATACGATAGCAAGGATCCAAAGAGGAGACCATCGCCATTAAATTCTTACTATTCAGATGTTGCTGATCAGCAACTTTTGGAATTCTTGATATGTACGGCTTTTCTGTATACATAATATACTATTTTGTTTGCAGTAAGTGTCGTTAATATGTTATTGTAGTTGCAAAGACCGTTCTTATTAAAATTATTAATTTATTTCAGTGTCATACAAAAGTTTTTTTTTTTGATGTTCTTGAACAGTGTGCGTTCTAGTTTTTGGAAATCCAATTAATGCAGTTTTGTTCATAAGCGTGTTTCTGCTGCAGGCTACTAGTTTCATTTTAATTAAATAATTTACAATTATATTATAATATTACACACACACATATATATATATATATATATATATATATATATATATATATATATATATATATATATACTAGTATCTAGAAGTAGGTGGAAAAAGGTCAAGTACATACAGTAGGAACAGAATAAAAGTCAGTTTGTAATTGATGAGCAGTGTGTTTATTGAGGCATGATCGTTGTGCCAGAATAATTTTGACAAGACGAGTCCCTCTACACAATAGAGCAGGTAGAGAGACGATGAGGTCCAACGAAGTCAACACACAGCAGGAAGGAGGGGAAGAGAATTGTAGCTACGCCGTGCCATCTAGACGAAGAGAAGAAGAGAGTCCTTAACGGTAGTAGTAGCCACCATAAGCACCGTAGGCGGGGTAGGCTCCGTAGGCGGAGTAGGCGTAGGGCGAGCCGTAGTAGAACTGCTCAGCAGTCTTCAGGTTTTCCTTCTGCTCCACGGCCAGGGCGGCCACAACGCCCAGAACCAGCAGGACAGCGAAAACCTAGGAAAGAAGAAATTACTTAGGAGAGGCGATACTGTTTGCTGAATTGTTTCTGCTTAATATAACATTGTATTGAATATTTTGTATTTACACACTAAAAATACTGGACGAATTGTATGTAATCGTGTTAAAATAAAAAAGTTAATTTTCAGTATCATTCGAAAAGCTTCTAAACAATTTTATGTGAAATGTAATGCCAAGATATTAGCATCGTATTATGTTGGGAAAATTTCATATCCTACTTTCAGTTCACGATTATTGTGGTGAATTTCATTTATAGCTAGTTGTACTCGACTAATTGCCCATTATGCATTTAGTTGGTCATAAACCTTCATCTTATTCGTACTAGAATGTCTTTTAAAATGATTCCACTTTTTTCGTCAGAAGCAACTATTTGGACGCAAAGTGCTGCTCATTGAAAGGGAAAGAAATCTCTAGTATAAACACAAGAAAAGTAATATGAATATTTGTAGAATCTGCGTAATGAAATTTCAAGTAAATTAACAAAAATACTCAAGAATGTTTTAGAAAAAGATCTAACGCAACACTTATTTAAATGTTTTAGAGGACTTCAGTAAATATTTTAGCCAAACATATACGGAATGTATAACCCAAAGTATCACGCATTTAAAATGTCCTGTACTTAAAAAGCTCGAAAGTTGTCGGATTTTTCAATGGGGACCCCGTACTTTCATTCGCAACCGAAGCAAAGCTAAACTGAAACGTTTATTTCAGAAAACCGTCAAATGCCAAATTTCTCATTACGAGAAAACTGAGAAAAAAGCTGAGAAAAAAGCTTCAGTTTTTCTGGTTTTAAAATATTTTTTAATATTAAAGCAGTTAATAAATGAATATTTTTCAGGTAAATATCCACTAAACAATGTGCCTATTTTTATGGAAAATACTCCACCGCAAATGTGCTTTTTAGATTTTGGCGTTTGACGGGTTTCTGAAATAAACGATTCAATTCTCGGCGCACGCGTCGCAGCCTGGCGGCGCAAACGGGTATGCCGTCCCGCAACGCGGCGGTGTTGTGTGTGTACTCGCTCAGAACCTGGCTATGCAGGGATTGCACTAAGTGTGCAAGGGGCAAAATAATTACTACTCCATCAAGGTACTGCTTTCTATCTCCAGGAAATTAATCATGCCTTTGTGGATAGAGAAGGAAGCAACTACGAAAGGCAAAATAATGTGAATTCAGCATGATTGTTTTCAAAGAACACGTCTGAACACGAAGTCACGGACTTCAGAACATTGTTGAATACTGTTATTATTAATAAACTTCTCTATTAGTAATTTTTTATTATCTCGATTTGTTATTATATATAGAGTTATTAAAACATCATTTATTCCTTTAGCAGTTTATTGTGTCCTAATGTATCCTACTCTACATTCAGAAAGCGAAGGTCTAGAGAACAGTGTCTGATGCGAATGTGTATTGATTCCGTGCACTTGATCTTCTGAGGCCACTGGTCCCGTAAGAATACTGCATTTTATACTTCGGAACATGGCGGTACTCCTCTCTCGACTGAATCGTGATATCCTACACGGACTGTGGTTAAATTCGACCTATCTCTCAAGCTAGTTGGAAAAATCCGTTACTGCTGGGACTCGAACAGTTGGACCTCCCAGTGAACGATGTCGGAGATGCAGCGACGTTGCGGCTGAGATATTGCAGCCAGTAGGTCTCTGATATCATGAGACAGGAGGGGTCCTATCCCAATCGGCAAACGTAATCCCTTCAGTTATTACTTACATACGTCCCAAGTACCTTTTAAACAAGACTACTGGGACCTATAAGACCCAGGACGTTACGTGAACACGTATTCGTTTTTGGAACTTTTCCGAAGTTTCCTGAGATTGCCTACCCTTAAAAACTATATTTTGAAAATTGTGGCTGCTTGTAAGCAAATTATGTAATGTTTTTAAGCAATAGGGACGCGTATAACCTGAAGAGAAACACACGTTCCGTAGTTATTTTCTGAAAAAGATTTGAAAAAGAAATGACGATTTTTCAGTACTAAATTACTACCAACAACCTTGTCTGCTAAGAAAACCCTTTAGAACCCAACGACCTGTTCGGTTCTCAAAGGGCCAAAGTACGCAAAGCAAGAAGCGCTACTCACGACGAACTTCATGGCGGCGGAGGAGATTTGAAAAAGATTTGAAAAAGAGATGACGATTTTTCAGTACTAAATTACTACCAACAACCTTGTCTATTAAGAAAACCCTTTAGAACCCAACGGAACCCAACGACCTGTTCGGTTCTCAAAGGGCCAAAGTACGCAAAGCAAGAAGCGCTACTCACGACAAACTTCATGGCGGCGGAGGAGGATGTGCGAGCGAGTCGGACTGCCGGGGGACGCGCCGCGCCGCTTTTTATACGCCGGGGGTGGAGGGCGTGGCCCTGACCACCGGCGCTTGCGTAAGCGGCCTTGAGGACCGGGTCCTCATCCCCCTCCTCCCCACGATCCCATTGCCACCACCCACTTGCGCCCACTCGCTCTATTGGCGATTCGCTGCGCCCGAGGTGGACACAAAGCTGGGTGCCCGCTTCCTAACAGGAACTTCATTGCAATTTGGAGAACCTGATAGAAAATTAATGTGTTCACGTTTTTATAAAACATGTGTTTTTATGTTTTATTTTGTGCAATTCATTACTGTTATTATTATTATTATCAGCGAAATAAATAACATTAATCAATTAACTGAACGATGATTCCAGTCATAATTTTAAAATTGTTTATTGATAGATGTTTCTGCGTCTTCAGTATATTCTCTGCGTATGAGATCCTCTTCAGTATGTGACATATATGTAACTATTTAATGTTATCTCACACATGTTGATTATTTTGTAGTGGATGCTTTTAAGATTGGAAGAGTCTTTCTGATAATTCAGAACATATTTATGTTTTTTAATAAGTAACATTTCTGAAATCAACCTCTTAAAACAGTTTGATTCACAGTCTAATTTGAAATAATATTAATATTTCTGTGCAGTTAGTTACAGTAAATAATTTATTTATTTTTAAGTAATCTAAAGATAAAATGGAACGTTTTTGATCGCCAATAAATTTCTCATTAGTAATCTAAATCAAATAGAATATTTTCTGTCTTGCGATGCAGAATATTTTGATTTATAGAAGAAGAATTTGAGAGACAAACACGTTTATAAGCGCTTCGTTCGAATTTCATTACGCAATACGCAGTGTCAAAAGCCACACTTAACGTCGTAGAACAGTTACCGTGACCGTGGCAAACTTTCTTCAATGTACCTTATTTTAATTCGCCTACTTGCAATCGACGATCAAGCTGGATAGCTTTCAACACCCTCAAGATCAGATAAAATGATGATCCAGAAAAAATTCAATACACTTTGACTTTGAAAACACGATTTTCAATTTGGTCTAATCACAGTGATGATTAAAGAGAACCTTTATCTCCTGACGTAGAAGGGTCGTAAAATTGTTTACGTTATTAATTCGAACACTATGGGAGATATTTTTGTAAATGAAGCACTTGCGTTGTTGATAAGAAATTAAGTAATAATAATAATAATAATAATAATAATAATAATAATAATAATAATAATAATAATAATAATAATAATAATAATAATAATAATAATGGGATCGTTGGCGTTGTTTTTACATTTTCGTATTCGTTTTCTACTTGTTCAGCTGCATTCCAACTTGCCCCACTTCTTTCTATCTCAGCCAGGTCCGAGGTTTGCCAACACACTTTTTTTGGTTGTCTGAAAATTATGTTGCACCTGTTTAAGTGTGAAACACTCACGCTTCCACTCCAAGTCAAACGATTCTCCCGCCAACTGTTCAGCCTTCAAACAGCAATGTCTACAATAAACATATTGAATTTACAGAGAAAAAAGATTTCAAAATATTTTTTTCTTCGTTTGTCAATATATGTTTCAACACTGTTCTCTTTCTTTTGCTACGTGTAGGGTACTACTCATTATTCTACGCAATTGTAAACTGACATACAGCAGCGTCGTGGGCGACATTTAAAATTCGGAAGGGAAAAATCTTTCAAGAATTCTAAATACATTCTCAAAGTGTCTTGCATAAACGTTTTAAGGAATATGTGATTTTAGAAAAGACGTTGCCCTGTAAAGAAGGCATAAAAATAATCCGAAATATTGCCGAAACATTTGGCATCTCATTGTTGTTCTGATTGCATTAACTCAACACGTGGAAAATAAGTATTCTACCAACTCTAATGTTTTTGTTTATTGCAATATATTTACAGCAGTTGATAGGATGAGCATTGAAAAGAATGTTAATGCTATCTTTCGTTTTCGTTCGAAAGTAGATTATTTTTAAAATGTTTGGTAGCAAGATGGAAAACAACAATAGATAAGTCGTTATAAATGAATATTAACACCAATGTACCTACCATCACCACCTACCATCATTTAGTATTATTTTTTACATCCATCACTATTTAAAGCATTTGGTGTTGGCGTCTTTAATGTCGAGAAAACCTGTACTTACACCAGTTTAGTTTATTGATTAACTTATTAATGGAAAAAAGTTATTTCCGCTTGATATTAATGGTGCCAAAGGCAATTAGTAGAATTCAAGATTCTTAAATGGAACATGGATCGGTTATTTTTCAAAGGAAATCACCGCAGATCCAATGGACTTGAGGCTCATTGTAAGATAATAAGACAGATTACTCAAAATAGTGATTCTATAGTAAAATATAGATAATATCTTAACCAAGCTGAATACAAATCATCAACTTATGAACTAATGAGAGAAAACAAAATAATTTTCCTAAAAATGAAACATTAATATTAGCGATATTGTTCCAAATATACTTTCGTGTGCCTGGAAAACACAAAATACGAAGATATCCACCAAACTATGAAATAGAGGTGGCATTACTACAAGTTTAGAAAGAAAATCATCTGTATTATAAAATGCAATAATACCGACATTGAAAAAATATCTCATTTAGAGAAAATAGCCTTTGCTGACCAAATATAAATATCGGTAGAGTTCGAAGAGGAAGAAAATTCATCGCACCTCTGTAGTAATATCATTGTGAAAAATATTTTCTTGTTGGTACCACAATGTTTTGGTGAGTAATTGTCACATCCTTTCGAAACTAACGTGTCCCAGATGCGTTGTACAGGGAGAATGACCAAGCATTGAGTATAAGTGTGTTATATTGTTTTTATTTAAGCAAATAACGTTTCATTCTACTTTCCACATGATAGTAGATTATTTGATCCAGTCAATTCATTTCTTAGAAATATAGAGACGACAGAAGATAACTTCAGAACTCAGATTTTGTACTTCAAACATACAATTATTGACTAACTTGGATAGGATGAGATTATAAAAGTTGTATTTCTAGTGATACTAGAAGAAGTAACGCAGAATAATATATTTATAGACATTTCATTTTTCATAACATACATTAAACAATAAACATTAAGTTATGTTAATTTGTAGATTGCTAAGAATTTTGGGAATAATTATAATAATTATTTTAATATAATATTTATAATAATTATTATAAACTAAATTATCCATTACTTATTCTGAAAACATTTTTTAAAGGCTCATAATTATAGTTTTCAAAACTCCTGAAGTCATGAAGCATTCAATATTTATTTCGTGTTTGATTAGAAAATGGGTTTTGTTCTTCAAAGTGTAACTATTAGGCACAGCTTTAATTTAGCCTCGTGGTGATGAGAATACAGAGATGATATATTTAACAACAGGCAACATTATTATTTTGAATAGATTTATTCAAAGTTCACAATATTGAAACTCCTCAGTTCATAAAAATAGACTTGTAATTTTCCTTCGGGCAAATTTCTCTAACTCTTGCATGCACACGAAGAAAAAATATCCTTTGCCACATCAAGGGATTTCTTATTAGTATTTGAATTCAGAAATGTTCACACAATTTATTAAATTAATTCTTAAAGATTACAGTCAAGGGGTCTCGGACAGCAGAGCTACTAACGTGACCACTGATAAAATACTAACGCTTTACTATTACTTGAACGCTCGGATAGTGACAAGGTTGGCTGTCCTGTTGTTACGCTTGTCTATCTTCTGGTAATGTCGACGCAAGTAAAATAACGTTTTCTATGGTATTCTGCCGATATTTTGTGCTGTTCTCTGCTTGGTGCTGCGTAGTGAATGTATTGTTCAAGAAAGCTTGTAATTTATATGCGTACATACTGCTTCTCCCGTAAATAGTTATAGTATTTCCTGGCATGTATTTACGTGTGTGTTGTATTATTCGTACACATTTTCTTGAGCCCTGTAATTCCTATCCGCACTCCTTTAACCGGCAAAAGTGACTCATGGCATGAACTTATGTCACAGGAGTGCCTCTAACCGGGAGGTCCTGAATTAGCGGCCGGCCGCTCTCATCGTAACTTTCCCTGGTTTCTTCCATCAACACCTGACAAATGACGGAGCAGTTCCCTAACAAACAGGCCACGGACTGCGCGCGATCTTTCCTTCCTCTTCCTTGTCCTCACCCCTTACTTACACACACACTAACTACACTACCACAATACTGTGAGACCGGTCGGGACCTTAGAGCTTGTCCCAGCTGGGGCGGTGCCCCCGCTGGTGGGAGATACTTCGTTGAGTTTTGATCGATTTTTTCGTGTTTTGGGACGCGTCAACTGCTTTGGTCATTAGTCCCGTTAGTGTAGTGCATGTTTTTTCTCGGGAGATGGCGGTGATCTTCCCTCACTGGAGGGCGAGATCCGGCGCCGACCTACCGTCGGCTAGTGGGGTTTCCTCCTAACCAGGACTCTCCCACCAGCGGGGCACCGCCCCAGCCGGGACAAGCTCTAAGCTCCCGACCGGTCTCCCAGAATATATACCTAGCTGAAAAGCTAGTGTCGAAAATCCTGCCGCCGTCAGGTCTCGAACCTAGGACCTCCCGGTCAGAGACGCTGCAGTGAAATAAGTTGATGCACTGAGCTACCGCGCCCGGTACCTAGTTGGGGAAAACCTGCAAGTCGACGTGTAGGTCGGTGCTGGATCTAGCTGTTCAGCGGAGGAAGATAGCTCCTGCCTCCTCCCAAGATAAATACACGCGCACTACACTGACAGGATTGGTGACCTTAGCCGCATAGGCGCCCGGATTCGATAATCAATCAATCAAACCCACTCCTCTACTTATTTTAGATGAATTTTGAATATAAAGCAACGAGGGTTGTTGATACGATCTTATAATCATGAATGTTTATTCCCCGTGTAAAAGAAACTATTTTTCATCGAAAAAATATGCTTCAGGTTTGATTTAACAGTCCTGACATCGAAATATCCATACTCCCACTTCTCTTGCATCTTGCAAAATTAGGGCTCAAGAAAACGTGTACGGATAATATCTAATTTAGTGTGCCGTGCATTGTGTGCCGTGGCGTGCTATCGTCATACAGAACAACATAGGAAGTTTGTCATTAGTGGGAATAGGTTGAGACAAAATTAATTAGCACGGCACACATACCACGGTAGGTGTCGGTAATTGTCCTGGTGTAATTAATACACAACCTTCTCACACGAACCACAAACTTCAACTAATAACAAATATCGATAATTAACCTCAACAGTATGTTTACAAATATCTTCGCAAATCGAAAACTAACATAACCTCACCCAGATTTTTAAAATAATTTTTACAGCATATTTAGTACACGAATCGTCCCAAAATTTAATACATTATTAATTCATAAAAATGTTTTTTATATCCTTGCAGGGGCAGGAAAATGTGTTCGTGCAACAGTGACCTGCTTCAATTTATCGCAATTCAAGAAATGCAAGCGCGGCTCAAAACGTCGCAAGCTGTCGAAAACGTCACCATTTAGCGAGAAATAATTATAAAAATTACGTTTACGCCGGCAGTATTTATAAACATTTCGTTTTACGGCCTGCCAGGGCAACACCGTTTTTTCTAGTTTTTTTTAATATCCACAAACATCCCTAGGGAGGCTCACGGGCAGCGGGCTTGCTTTCCATGAAGCAATCCCGGATTCCATTCCAGGTCGGGGCAAAAATGAAACTGTAGCTAATACAAATCGTCTCGTTTTCTGTAGCTGTGTGCCAAAAGAAAAGCTCAGATACGTCAACTATTCTAGAAACGGTGAAAGGGATAAATCATGCTACAAGTATCTCATACTCCCAAGCATGGGTAATAAATAAAATCTAGGGCTAAGCTAGGGATCACCGCTAGATGGTACAAGTCGGAAAACTCCGACCCCAAAACATGTATAAAATATATCAATGTGTATTGAATTTTGACTGTCGTGTTGAAAACAATTCAGTAACATAAAAGACGTAAGTATTTGGATTACGCGCGTACCTCAGAAAAATCATTTGTTTTCCAAAAATGAATTTAAAAACATACTGCTCAATACACGTACTACATTTTCACATACCATGAATTACATAAAGGAATGATTTTCGAATGTTGAGGCGTCGAAAGCATAAGGGGAAGATTTTCAAAAAAAAATCACTATTTTCCCACAGTAAAGAGTTTTTGAATAGGACTGGAATGGGAAACAATAAGGTTTATAAAAACATTCATTAGTTTTTGAAGAGAAGTGTATTTATTTAGCTATTATCGGATAGATGACATTTCGATAAAATTTGATCCCCTAGGCTGCAGAGAGGATACTCTGAACGAAACTTCAGCTAGAATAAAACACACTACTCAGAAGGTTGGGTGCAGCCTGTAGTCAGCCTTCACTAAGGAGTGAGTCCTTAGCGGCCGTAGTAGCCGTAGTATCCGCCGTAGCCGAGAGCGGAGTAGCCCAGGCCGGAGTAGGCGATGGGGGCGCCGTAGTAGTACTGCTCAGCGGTCTTCAGGCTCTCCTTGGGCTCGACGGCCAGAGCGGCCACGACGCCCAGAACCAGCAGAACGGCGAAAACCTGAGAGTAAATCCAAAAATTAGAAGAAGATAGAGACGAGAGAAGATAAGAAAGAAATAATTTTACAAGTTATTTTAGAAATATGGTTTTTGAAATCTGAAAGATTTGCATTTTAAAACTAATGCAATAGACGCACTCTCAGGTTTAGAATATCACGAATGTTTATTAACTTCTGCCAGTTTTCACGGAGATGCCATTAAAACGACTGAATTTGGTCACTCGCCATTTAATAACTGAACCTGTTCTTAAAAATTATTTTGACTCTTAGCCAGACATAAGGGTCAAAAAGAGGATGGTTGTGGATGTTCAATAAAATCTCTATAACATAATACAGGAAGCGTCAGCCAGCAAACCCTTCTAACATGGCACTAACATAATGATTTTCAGAACTACGTAACCGACGAGAAGTTTATTTGTAATGTAATGAATAATCCCCTTCCAAGAAAACAATTCATGATACACCTCGTTTCTTCTCCGCAGAACCAAAAGTAAACTATTAAAAGTGGTGTTTGGATTGCAAATTACAAAACCCTTTAACTGTGTATGTCGAAAGTTGACTAACCTTCCTTCGAAGCGAATGGGGATGCGCTTAAGGTAGCCCGATCATTGCGAAAGAGCGATCGTTTTATAACAAAAATGAAACCATTGAATGTAACTTCATTATCTGTGCACGTCTTCTAGAATTCAGTGGAAAATACAATTATTCAAATTATCGTTTCCATGTTGTCGCGGCAGGAAGTAATAAGAGCCAAAATTTATTGCTTGTTTATCTTTGAAAATAGATTTTATTACATGGGAGTTTTTTTTGTTGTTTTTTTCTCCCTTTCAAAATTCAAATTTTATTGCTTATTTACCCTTGAAAATAGATTTTTTTACATGGGAGTTTTTTTTGTTTGTTTTTTCTCTCTTTCAAAATTCAAAATGTATTGCTTGTTTATCCTTGAAAATAAATTTTATTACATGGGAGTTTTTTTCTCCCTTTCAAAAATTAAAAATTTAAGTAGTATATGACTTAGTGTAGGGATCACAGAATTTTGAAAATGTGCACAAAATTCACTTTTCCCCATAGCACGTCATACGCAGTTTTTAACTGTTTTTTTGACGTAAAATAAATAAATAAATAAATAAATGAAATAGGTAAAAGAAGTACTTACAACGAACTTCATGATGTAGTGTGCGAGTGGACTCGAACTGCGGCGTGTAGGCGCGCGGGGTCTTTTATAGCGGAGGGCGCCAGCTGTGGCCGTGGCGCGGCGCAACGGCGCGTTCCCGTCCTTGCCCTGCGCGCTTCCGGCTGGCGGCGTCAGGGTGGACCGGCCGCGTGCCTCGGCCTCTCCCCCACGTCCACAGCCTCCTCCCCCAGCCTCACCAGCAACTGCAGCCCTCCATTCTGCCCACACTTCCACCTCCCCTGCTTGCGCCTTGGCCTGCGCCAAAGTCCTCACCATCCCCGGCTCCTCCTCCGCCTCCCCCGGCACAATGGAGTCCTTCTCCACATGCCTGCCACCCCCTAGCTGTCACATTTTAGGCCTTTCATTTCCTCTCCCCCGCCACCACCTTTCCATGTCACCGATGCCGCCACAAACACCGTACTTCCACCACTCCGCCGTCATCACCGCCGCGAACGCAATCGTCACCGCTCTGTGCAAGCGCCAAGGCCCACGAAAGCAAGTTTTTGCTCGCGAACCTCCGAACAAGTACACGTGTGTATGAAGGCATGTGCGATGTATACGAAATCATATCACCGCCGCAGTTATACGTCGTCGCAAATAATTTAGGCGAACGGTGTTGTAGCATTAATGGAGATGGGAAAGGAGAGGAAAATAACTGCAGAAAAGAACCGAGTTTGATAAAATGTTTTGCTTGAATTTAGAGAAGTGCAGTGAATTTGAGCTGTAAGAATTGTATTGAAATTCCGGATGGCTTGATGATGAGCTTGGCAAGGGTATGGGCTCAATTTACTACACTGATTCTGTTTTCTCTGCCTCTCATCTGAGTTATCAGGTTCTAGTATGATATTCATCTCCTTATGAATACTTTATCATCATCATCATCCTTGTCTTCCTACTACGACGATATGATGTCACAGAGAAAATAAAAATTGAGTTCTGTGAACACGTATGAACTTGTAACAATTATCTTCTATTTTCTCACCGGGAGAGATTACTCAAGGCATCAACTGATGTCACTTCGGTGTCTCTGACCGGAAGGTCCCAGGCTCGAGTGCCGCTGGTGGCAGGATTTTCGTCACTAGGTAGTCAGCTAGGACGAATACAGCCGCTGCATGGAGAATTATAGCGTCCGGCTGCTCTGAACGGTAGTTTTGCCCAGTTTCTCCGATCAATACCAGGAAAATGCCGGAGCAGTACCATAACAAACGGGCCATGGATCGCGCGCGACCATTCCTTTCTCTTCCTTGTCCTAAGCGCAGCCCTTACACACACTTACAATAACATGCACTATACTACTACACATACTGGGAGATCGGTCGGGAGCTTAGAACTTGTCCGGTCTTTGGCGATGCCCTGCTGGGGGGGGGTGATATTGAACTTTTACAATGTACAGGTAACCACCACTGAATCAAAATCGTAATTTGAAAATAAATTTGTAAAAAAGTTAGTTCGCAGTCCAAAAATTTTAAGAATACAAAAAAATGTTCTTAATTGTCACTGTTAGTGCTTTTACCTTGTTTTAAATTTAGGTAGTATGTTTCATCACTGTGGTTAGAGGGATCTTTCCGACCTCAACTTTGTTGAGTACAGTAGAATTCCGGTATTCCGAAGTAATTGGGGGAGTGGCCTGTTCGGATTCGGAAATGTTTGGATCATTTGAAAAAAATGTACATCTATAGAATTACCAGACACAATGCCAAGTAGCGTGCGATATGAGAAAATGCCAACGTAGCGTAGCGATCACATCAACACATCGCATCATGAAAACAATGAAAATATCGTTGGACTCTACCTAACGTAGTGTGGCGTTACCCAGAGTGCCCGTGAAACCGAAATATCGGTTCAAAGTTCAAGAGGTTGCGACATTACTCAGATCTGTTAGGGAATTGTTTGGGGTGGGTTTGATGAAATTCCTACCCACCGTTTAGCTGCTAACCTTATTCACAGACACACACACACACACACACACAAACACACACACGGACGGACGGACGGACGGACGGACGGTCAGACGGTCTGTTTTATCCTAACCAATTTTTCGTAACCAAGGGCGCATACGAGCTTAATGCAGCCTAACGTAGAGTAAATTATTTACTACTTACAGGAACAAGGAATATCCACTTTTTCCGTATCAGGGACATAAATACTAGTTTTTGGCCCAAAAAATCACTGTTTGCGCGGCAGAGATTCCATAAATACTAGCGTACCCGTGCGAATACTCTCGCATGTTAAACCCTACTCTCTTCCCTATTTTTTCTTTTCCCTATTAAGCCTGAAATATATCTTTTTCAATATCCTCTTATCCTCCGTCACTTTTTCTATAAGTCTCATTGTAATTGATAACAATACGGTTACATCCGTGTAACTCGTAACTTAATAGCATAGAATATTAAGTAATTAGTTTAATTTCACATACTGTTGCAGATTCTACAGGATCTGAACTGGTAGGATAGAATCGAGAAGCGTCGAACTAACAAAAATGTAATAGATTGTTCAAGAAGCTCATCCTGTAGAATGCGCTGTGAGGAATGATTTTATTAGGCCTTTGGCCTCAAAATTTTAGTTTTCAAGGCCCCTAACACGCTTAGTTAAGGAATTATTTAACGATATAATTTCAGAAATGCGACCCAGTTTTGCGGGTTGCATTTCACATGAATATTTACATGCGTTTTTTAAACAAATCCTTCGTATTTTAAAGTCAAAGTGCAATTCGTCACGTCTCCCGTAAAATTTTATTTCTTTAAAGACCTCATTTATAAAGATTGTTTGCGTGTGAAATACGCAAAAGGTATGTATACTACTGAAACAATATAGGAGACAATACTACGATAGCTGTATGCGAGAAAGTAAAAATTCACTGCAATTGTTAGTCAAGAACAGAGAAAATGAAAATATGAGTCCGGATTTTTAACTGATCAATTATATTTAACTGAATAAAGAACTTTGACTGTTGGGAAAATGAATGTCATGGTCTATAATTTTTAACATTTATCTAAGAAGAACTCTGTCTCAGTTTTGTTTTGGGAATGAAAACTAAAGGTATTACTTTTAATTCGATTATTTATTGGTTGAGTGGAATTGTTTATAGTCAAAAACAAAAAAGAAAAAAGCTCTATGTGAAGTATGGGGGAGAAGTATAATCCGGGCAAGCTTTCGGTAGCTCCAGAGTCTCTACCTAAACGTTTTTTAAATCTAATAGAAGGAAAAGTGTTCCCTAAAGTCCTTTATGTTTTGTTGATGGTATTGGCCAAACTGAGAAATGGCTTGTCATATCGTAAGTCATTTATTCATGAATACTGATAAACAATATTTTTGACATAATTATTCTTCCACTACGTGCATCATATCCTGCGAGAATTTACCAGTGAACTCATCACAATATGAGAAAGTAAGAACATCTGAAAGCAATGTTTGTATAATTGCTTTTCTTTCATTGTAGACATGTTACATAATTACTGGGAGTCAGTGACCCTCTATTTTATTTCTTAATCGCTATTGGCTCAAAGTTCACTTTCAATAAGTAAAAACATTACTGACTGAAGCAGCTGTAAGAAGCTTTTATTACAAGAAAGAGTTTGCAACAAACTCAGCAGCAAAACTTAACGAGCTACTTTTTTCTGTCTCCTGATTCATTTGATGTAATCGTGATACTTGCAAGTTCAGGTCTTGGTGTTTGGGGGCCCGCATGAACCGGTTTGGGTGTGTCTTTCCGATCTGTTACATGAAAAGGTCTCGGACATGATGTGGCCCTGACGGTTCGTTATAACGCGTGGCTATGTGAATCAACGACGACAAAGAAATTTTATGACTGACGGTTATTAAATATAAATAATACAAACATCACATTATTTTTATATAATCTTCATCATGAGTTTCTATATAGTGAAGTACCACACACTTTTCTTTGTGAGAACTACTATGAAAAATTATAAAGAAATGGGCATTTAAAAATAACAAAAATAAATGTTCAATTGAAAATATTGGTTAACTATGTTGCTCGAGATAGTTTCGTTATATTATCACTTTGTAAAGTAAATATCCTAGAAATCAGCTGGAAAGGAAAACTGTAATGTTAGATGCGAGTTTTTGAAAAGAAGGCATACAATTTATGTAGATCATGAGGCCGTAATAGGTTTGACGTATGTGGCGATGAGAATGGTTAAACTCACAAGTGTCCAATGTACATATTCACAACTAGAGACTTAAAACAAAAACTATTCAGATAAGGTTTCAAATAATTTATTAATCAAAATAAAAAATATGAAAGAACTGAATAATGTGCCATTACGTCTTGTCTGAAACTCTATGACCTTGTGCAGCAAATAACTCGATGCAGAGTCGTGAAACCAGAGACAACACATTGAAGCATTTTTCATGCAGTGACATTTAGAAAATGAGACCAGTCTGTAAACGAATAAGTAAAAAAAACGTACGTTTACTCCAATAACTGACCACCTTCGCTAAAAGATATATTTCTACTCACACCTTCACGAACTTTAGGCAGACTCATTTGGATACCACATTTTTCAGAATTAGTTAACGATAGAAAATATAAAAAGAGTTTTGGTCACTATCTTTCCAGAATGCTTTGACGTATCGGCAGAAAAAGAAAGAAAATTACTAGTGATTGAAACAGGATCTTTCCAGAATTTGTTGTTATAAAAGAAAGAGAAAAATATAAGAAAGTTCGCAAATTACTTTTATATGGATGCATCCGCAATAATTGCTTAGCCTAAATATTAGAAAAAAAATTATTTAAAACATCTTTTCACAATTTGTTGTTGTATCAACAGTTCGAAAAAAAGAAAAAATAACTATTATATTAAAAATTGATCAAAAAAAATAATTAAAACAAAATTAACCAAAAACAATAAAATTAAAAAGAAAAAATGGAAATGAAAAAGAGAAACAAACGCGCCGCGCCTCCTGAACTCCGGCGTCGCGGTGTTGGCGGGTGGTGTCGCGTCCCCCCACCCTCCACCTCCACCACCCCCGCCACCACTCCCCATATGTCAAACCCGGAATGCCTACTCCCCGGAGGGCACTCCGGCTTCGACATCGTGGTTCTTGTATTTTTTTTCAGAATTAGTTGTCCTGTTGACAATTAAAAAACAAAAACAAAAAATGAAACGAAAAAACAACGGAGTTTTAGTGCACTTTCTTTTTCTCCCAATATTTACCTGCCGGATTCGGCCGGCAGTAACTCAGCAGGTAATAGCGGGTTGGCGGCGGCGCGGCGGCCGCGTATTAATTGCGCGCGTGCCGCTACGCAGCGCGTGGGTGGGTGCGGCCGCGCGACGAGGGGGCGGGGCGGGGCGGCCTTGGCCCAGGCATCAGTCTGTGGAGGCAGGCTCGCGCCACGGCCGCCCGGCCCCCGCCCCCACCATCGCTCGCCTTCGCCGCGACGCACGAGGCGCGGTTGTTTGTTTTGCTTTTTCATTTCACCTTTTTTCTTTTTTTGTTTTAATTCTTTATTTTTTTGTTTATTTTTTATTTAGTCCTTAATTATTGACTAATTTTTAAAATTTTCTTCTTTGTTAAGTTTTTAATTGTTACTTTTTATTTTGTTGTTTTCAGCCTTATTTTTCTCTTTTAAGTCTTCATATTCTGTATATTTTTTTGTTTTAAGTTAGTTTGTTAGTTTGTTTAGTTAGTATTGTTTTGTTTTAAGTTTTAAACTTAAACTTTTCTCCGAAAGGAAAAGAAAGCAGCCCGAAGGCAGATGTACTTCACCACATGGAATATCATGAAGCCTAAAAGACATCTCTGAGCAAATATTAATGAGCCGTGCCAGGTCGAAGTCGCACTTGAGTTCGCAATTTCATTGCATTGTAGCGACAGGACACGTCTCTGAAGTGTTTGATTCCTAACGTGTTACTGAAAATGAGTTTTTGTTTTGTTTTGGTTGATAACGCTTCCGTTTTTTGTCGGTGTGTTTTAGTTATTAAGTTTAAAATTTTTGCGGCAAACTTCCTCAGTGACTTGGGGCAGGCGAAGAGGAAGAGGGAAAGAAAGGGAAGGCGAGAAGTTGAATAGAAAATAAAAGAACAACTGTTAAAGGACGTGAGAAATGAAATGTACTAGAAAGAAAATGACCAATAAGAAAAAAAACGAAAACCTTATGGAAAGATGTAAATATGAATTAATGATGAAGTTAAGGTATGGAAAAATGGAAGAAGTGGTCACACTCGAGAGTATAGGTACGAAAGAAAATTAGTTTTAACAAAAAATAACTACAACAAAGGGAAGAAAGTAATTATGTAAATTAAATAAAATTAAAAGAAAGGAAATACAATATTTTCTAATCCAGAAGTTGTAAAGGAAAGAATATTTTCATTTTAGAGAGATAACGGGAACTAAGAAGAAGATGGAGATAACTAAGAAAGAAAAAGGGAAGATAATAGAACTGATCGTCTACCCAGCACTGAATGGTTGTCTGGTGGTGAGAACCATTTCGGTATTTGCGATAATAACGACAGATATTAAAGGATAAAATAAGAGGATAATTTTATCAAGGACCACACGCATCCGGATATTCCCAGGAGGTAAGTGGTTGGTTGTCTGTGGTCGCTTGTGGCTACTTTTTCTTCAGTCGTCGATTCGACATAGTTTCATTGAGCGTTCCTTTCTTCGTTGCAAGTTGGACTTTGACGAGAACAAAGAGGTTCATCAACAAGCTCTCTAGAGCAACGTATGTCGGTCGGTTCTTTATGTAGTTGGAACATAGAAAAGAAACAAACAATGATATGAATGTACTTACTCAGAAAACAGTAGATTAACAGACGATACTGAAACGAGAATGATACGAAACTACTTGCTGGTAAACATCCTAAACTAATGTTCAAAGTTTTATAATTGCATATTAGTATGTTCTGTGAAAGTTTTTCCTTCCAAGTATCTTTTATACAAACCAGTTTTTTCTGTCACTCCATTAAATTTTCATACCAATTGTTTGAGACCTGGAAGATTGTTATGTACCCCACATCTTTTTAACATATGACAGCTCATTTTTATTTTATTCGCAATCACATTACACAACGAAGATGAGGTTAGTGTTGTTTTCTTGCAGAATCTTTCGGGAACATATGTTCGATAGCAGACATGAAAGTTACCAGCAAATGCTGATATGTGCCAAAAAAATTTCCATTAAAATTCCTATTACAGACACTTGATAACAAAAGCAAGAAAATAAAAAAATTCAGTTCGTTCAAAAACGTTTTTACAGTCGATCAAAACCATGTATCATATTGAATGACAATTTAAATAATTAGTATAGTTATGAAATAATAAATACTCAGAGATATACATTTTTGATAGTATTTGTGGAATATATTCACTAACAGAAGAAGATAATTAAACAGAAAATCCATATTTCTAATTCAATTAATATAATTCAAGAGACAACAACTACGACATGTCTCATAGTCTCAATTAATGTTTAAATACCATTTAAGAATTCCGACAATACACAATTTGGATGTCAATCAAACATATATGATTTGAAGATACTAATCGTCTAATACTATTATTTCTTATTGCTAATATAATGGAACGTATTGTTGTCTTTAAGTCGCTAATATCCTTGATATTAAACATGATTTTAAAACAAAAATAAAAATAATCAAATCAATAGAAAACGCCAATACCACTATTTTCGAAACGATTATCACCCAGGTGTTTTGAGAAATAGTCTGTAGACAAAATCGTTCACCTTCGCTCCAGTCTAAAATTAGTGGTTACTGGTAGTAAGTTGGCAGTTGCAGGGTATAAGTACTTAATGACTTATTCTCAGTGGTCACAGAAGTTTTTTGTTTAACTGTTTTTTGACGTAAATAAATAAATAAATAAATAAATAAAGTTATTATATATATATATATATATATATATATATATATATATTAATATTCATAAAATTTGTGTTCGTTACTATTTTTCGTCGTCTAAAAATGATTCATTGCATTTACATTATTTATTAGGAGACGCATTGATTTAGCATTATTATTTTAGGTTTTCTCTGACTTTTTAACATATAAATTACCAAAAGCGAAGTTCCACGAAATTTAGCTGGGGTCAAAAATCCGTACGCCATCCGCACTTGAACCTAGGACCTCTCTCCTTCCCGAAGCTCAGCTGAGGACGATTACATACACATATGCGTCTTCACGCTTACTACCAATAGTTAATTACGTTACTAGAACAGAACGTGAGCCTTGCTTTACGAATGAAATGTTGATGGACAAGACGACAGCAGAAGATGATTCTAGCACGGACCGCACATGATCTTTCCTTCTTCTTTCTTGTCGTATCCTCACTGCTTACTTACACAATGCAATACACTACCACTCATGTCGAGAGTTGAGAGATTGTTTCGGCTGGGGTGATGTCCCGCTGCTGGAAAATACTTGGTTGGGGGAAACCTGGCTAGTCAACGTGTAGATCGGCGCCGGATCTCGCCATCCAACGGGGAAGATCTCAGTCATATTCCACTATAAAAACGTTCTCTTCACTTACGGGACTATTGACCTTAGCAGTTGAAGCGCTCGGAACCACTAATGAATCAATCTTGGGAGAAGGCTCAATATGCGAGGGCGGCAGCCTCGTTGATTCATGTCGTCCCACTGTTTTGTGTGCTTTGCATACTTGATTGATAGTACCATCACTAATGCACCCTGGTTCATATCAAATCATCAATTACATAATGAATTCAACCTCGACCTCATCATTCACCACATCACTTACCTATCCCATAAGTTCTTCTCTAATATTCACCATATTCAAACATTATCCCCATTCAACCTCTGTAAAAACCCCACTCATCCCACTCGCATCAAAAATAAATATCCATTCCACATATTTTGTAAATTATTTTCAGACCTAGAATAATATCTACGAGGTGCCATCATGGTTTCCTCAACCACTGTATTAGAGTTAAGTTAGGTTAAGTGTTATAAGTTATCTCTGCATATGTATAGTTTTATAGGAACTGATCTATGAACAAAAACAATAAAATAATAAAACATAATTAAGAAGAATTAAGAACTTGAATTAAGAACTTAGTGATTCCGGGCGCATCAACTACGGGGGTCATTAGTCCCGTAAGTGCAATGCATGTCTTTCCATCAGGAGGTGGCGGTGATCTTCTTCCGCTGAATGGCGAGTTCCGGCGGTGACCTACTGTCGACAAGCAGGGTTTTCCTCAACCTGGTCTCTCCCACCAGTGGAGCACCGCCTCAGCCGGGACAAGCGACTTGAATTGGTCGGATCATATTAACAATACGGTCAAAAAATTATGGAGGTCTCTGCACTTTGTAATGCGTATTCAAATGCCCGATTCTTAGCATATACTACACTTGTTCGTCCTATTTTAGAACACGTAATGGCATGCTGGGACCCGTACAGAAAATGGCAATTCTGTTAAATTAAATAAAATTGGATAAAATTAAAAAAACGGGCAGGAAAGTTTGTAAATCTTGGGTGCGTTGTTGATAGACGAGGTGAATGGGAACCCTTATCTAAGAGAAGGGAACGGGCACGTTTATGCGTGATGTACAATACATTCAAAGAGGATACAGCATGAGCAGACATCGGGAAAAGATTACAGAAATCAGATTATAAAAGCAGAGGAGACCATCCTTCGAAAATATAATGTAGAGAGCTCTAAGCCCCCGACCGGTCTTCCGGCATGTGTGGTAGTGTAGTGCATGTTATTGTATGTGTGTGTATAATGGGTGAGGATAGGACAAGGAAGAGGAAGGAAAGATCACGCGCAATCCGTGACCCGTTTGTTAGGGTACTGCTCTGGCCTTCGCCTAGTGTTGATCGGAAAAACTACAGATCATAGCAGCCGGCCGCTAGAATTCTCTTCCAGTCAGCGACTGAATTCGACCTAGCTGAAAAGTTAGTGTCGAAAATCCTGCCCCTGTCGGGACACGAACCTAGGACCTCCCGGTCACAGGCTCTGCAGTGACATCAGGCTCTGCACTGAGCCACCTCTCCCGGTGTATGCTTCGCAGAATCTATTTATTTTATAAGGCCACGGCCATACACGTACAGCAAAGTAAAACTTTCCTATCAATAATCATTGACGGACAGCTACTTCTCACGCACGAGAGCTGAATTATTTTTTTGAGGGGGGGGGCAATATTCACCACCCAGTCTCCAGACGTGACGTGGACGAATCGGGGAAGGCGTGGCGCTGCGCTAACCCTAAAGAAGGAACTTTCGGGCGCCAAGGACAGAGCAGCGACTGCACTCAGGGCCACGCCCCCACCCTGCGCGCTATATAAGGCGCCTCCAATCGCCACTCGGCAGTTCGAGTCCACTCGCACAACATTCACCATGAAGTTCGTCGTAAGTACCTGCCGATCGATAGCGTCTTCAAGTTACAACGCCAAAACATTTTGCAATATTTCGAAAATTATTTTCATCATAGTTACATTTATTTTCAAAACTATTCTTTTATTTCGTAAAGTTTATTCATTTTTACTTGTATTTCAAGGAAGCACTTTCCCTATTATATCTTCTGTTCGATTAATATATTTTCATCATTTGTAAAATTGAAATTGTTTTATTTTAATTGTTGTTTCTTAAACGCAGTTCTCGTATGTTGGAAAGTAAACACCATTAAACCAATAAACAAACGTTTCCAATGTCTCCTGTAATTGTCTCGTATGTCGGACAATAAACAAAGTTTAGTCACTAAAACGAACATTTTAGTGGCTTTTTAAGTTCTTATTCTATTTAAAAAATCGTTCGTTTTAATAGTTTAATGAATGTAACAATGATTGTTTCATCTTATATTTTGATTCAACAAACATGTACAGAAATTTCATTTCAAAAAATAGTATTCATCACTGTTGAAAAGTTTGCATTTCATTATTTAACTTATTTCAGTTCTTTATGACGTCTGTAGATATGAATAATACTAATTGCGCCTTTGTTTTAACTCATATACGTGAATAAGAATTATTTGTTCCAATTACTAATTCGAGAAGGAAGGTAATATTTTTATTAAAAGATATTCTTATCTCCGCAGGTTTTCGCTGTTCTGCTGGTTCTGGGCGTCGTGGCCGCTCTGGCCGTCGAGCCCAAGGAGAGCCTGAAGACCGCTGAGCAGTACTACTACGGCGCCCCCATCGCCTACTCCGGCCTGGGCTACTCCGCTCTCGGCTACGGCGGATACTACGGCTACTACGGCCGCTAAGGACTTCATGGTCTAATGGCTTCTTCTTTCTTCCTTCTGTTGTTTCTTCGGTCGTTTTCTCTCTCTTTAAGAGAATAACGCCGCCAAAATGAAATCTATGGCTATCTGAAGAAATAAACTCTCAATTCTATTCAATATTATAATGTGTTCTTCATTTTGAAGGAAAACATTTTCCTTTTCCCTTCTTTCCTACCATGTAAACTTAATTTTCACTGAATCAAAATTTTCTCATTTCAAAATTATTCAATTTTTTCAAGATTTTTACAATAACGTTTGTAACAATATTTGTTCCAAGTATACTTTTGGAGAACATTATGACTCTTTACAGTGATGACGATGATGAGTTATGATAAGAGCTGAATCCTATTCCTAGAGGTTACTGCGGGAGCCGCAAGCTGTACGGTCTGAATTTTAGAATTTCGCCTGGGTTATGTATGTTTGTTTTAATTGAGGCGCGGTGGGGCCTATGCCAACCACCATTCAACACCTCCAATATCTTATTCCTTCCGGGTCCTCTCCATGCTCGAATAATGTTGTTGCGCTGTGTTGTGTCTCCCTGCAGGCCATGTGGGGTAAGCTTTCTGATGGGAAGTGGGTGGTACTGGCCGCCATCAAATCTCTCTATCGGTAATAGTGTTGAAGTGCCGCTTTTGGATTACGAGTCTCTAGAGGTAGGAGACTTTTTTCGGCCCAATTAGGCTTATTCAGCGAAGCTAGTGTGAAAGCTCCGTAGGATGAAAAAAGACAGTGGATTGATAACCCTGAGAGTAGAATGCGTCGATTCATATCCGAGAATTAGACGTAAACATCTTTAATGATAATGATGATGATTATGATGATGCTGACTTGTGATGTATGACGTTGAATCAAATAGTTCGCAATGATTGGTAGATATAATAAGTTTTATCTACAGACATTGAAAAAATAAGATAAAATTTCTCCTATTTGATATACTCGTATGACAGTCATTTTGAATTGTATTGTATAATAAAATGACTATTTCCAAACGTAAAGACAAAAACTGCAAAAAGTGGGAAGTATGGTGTGGTTAAAACCAATGAGCGCGTCTTTATACTTTTCAGTAAATACGATGTATCTTTAATTAAAATTAAAGTTTTTAAACTAAAGCAGATGTTAACTTCTTTTCATTGTAAATAATAATTTCAATTAGTTTTTACAAATATAATATGTACTTATGGAACTGTTAAACAACAACACATAAGATACTTATCAGAATAATGTGACATAATATCAATATATTTGAATCAAAATACTTCTATTAAGGAAAATAAAATTAAGAAGTGGGTCTCAGCATTAAAAATTGTAAACTTACCGAATTGAAGCCTGCAATTCTCAAAAGTGTTTATCATGTGTTTGAGAAGAAAATAAATGTGGGCATGGGATCAATTGAAGTACCTAATTTATTACTATCAATTGCAGAACCGATTTTTTCAAAAAGTAAAAGACGTTTAAGATGGATAAATGGCTTTTGATAAAAAAGTTTGGTACTTGATGGTGTGTAAGTGCTGCAGAGATGAGTAAAAGTCCAGCACAAGTGGGGAAATGCAGTAGCCTTTTTTACTTGCTCGTATACGTACGTATATACGGAGCAATATACGTAGTATTGAAAAGGTGATGTAATGCTGCG
Source organism: Teleogryllus occipitalis (assembly GCA_011170035.1). NCBI lineage: Eukaryota > Metazoa > Arthropoda > Insecta > Orthoptera > Gryllidae > Teleogryllus > Teleogryllus occipitalis. The sequence continues at coordinate 91,011 of BLKR01002773.1, forward strand.
CAAAAAACGGCGAATTTTCGATACAAAAAAATTCATTGCCAGACTCTGACAACAAAAAAGTACATAAAACCAGTTGCTAAATTAAGAAAAAATCCTCTAACTCGTGGTAAAGCCAGAATCCCTGTTTTGTGGGTTCTTGATACCGAAAAACCAATAGAAAGCAAATCGTCCGTCCGTCTTTGAACACTACCAGCGCCTAAACCACACGTACGATCTTTTCCAAATTGAAGAATCCAATGTCGATCTGGCTCTAGTTCAAGCTTTGAACTTTGGAAAAAAATTCTTTAAAATTTGGGGGTACTTTACATGAAGCGCCCAGAACATTTGCAAAATTTTCTCATTTCGCATTTACAGTAATGTTAAATCGCCATTTTCTTAAAAATAGCATCAAATTTCAATGAAAATTTAAATTTAGAACGAGGTTTTACTCTTCTTTAATATTCTTCTATATTCGGTTGTACTATTAGGAAAGCAAAAAGTTGAGAAAAGGTAAAAAAAAGTACTTGGACGACGATAGATGGCAGCAGACCAGAGAATGGATCAAGACCATAATGCCAGACCACACTAAGGAAAGTAGAAAAATTTGCTTCGAGAAAGTTCTTGCCATTCCGTATCACCTCTAGTTTCTGATTGGTCCACACTACGGTAATTGCATTGTAATTGTGATAAAATAAACTTAAAAAACGTTAATATTAACAATACAATGACAGTGGGGTAGGGTGATGGAATATGATCACATTCTTAATACAGTAGTCTCTACCTCGTAACAAATTCATCTATGTAATACAGAAATTGTCATATCAATTCCTGTTAATAATTGTCTGTTGCTACGAAAAAAGCATAAAATACTGTTCTAAATACAAGAACACGCTAATTTACTAAACATTCAGTTGAAACAGTAGTATTATTATTTAGAAGGGTAAAAATATATGTCATTAGACATATTATTCTAATAAATAATAGATGAGAATTAGTCATGAACTGAAAAACAACGTATCACTTAAAATATAAACTTCTTCAGAAGAAAAGATTAAAAAGACAATTAACAATAGGGTACCATAGCATTATTTTTAAAGCTTCAATAATATTCATTTACTCAAAACAAAAACTTCAAATTCGTGGCGAATAGTGCTCTCGTGCTCATAGTGCTTCAGCGATGAACCTACTGAATCTCATAGCTGATTCACGTCGACCATCTCCCAATTTTCCTACTTAGAGAAGATTTTTGAATTTATCGAAAAGATTTGTTCGCCAAATTAATTCAACGCACATAACTTTCTAATATAGTTTTCCAGTGAATTTCTTTATAACACTCATAAAAACGCACAGCCTACTCTCTTTACCCCTACAACTCATCTCGATCGGACATCATTCTCCATAAAAAGTCTGGTCAGAGTCACGAAAACTATACACCAATACTTGTTTACCAATACAATTCACGTGGCCTCATTCCTAACCGCAAGTAGAATAGAGTCTCTTACAGAATCATTCAGCTATTCTCCTACATCACATTCTCCTGCGCTCATTCACCACAATCAGGTTACCATTTATTCTACTGCAGCACTTATTTTATTCTTCTGAGACTTATGGTAGAAAATATGCAATAGAATCTCCGTTTTTTCTTATTAATTTAGGGATTTATTTCATTGTTAGTGTCCTATTTAACTAAAAAATATATTTTGAATTCGTTTTGGAATCACATTTCTTGTTAAAAACCAATGACAATATCCTACGTTACTCGCAAGTTCCATGTATTACCTTTTTATCGAGTCCCTGAGAGAGGATCACCTAATTGTAAGAACAAAAGAAAGTAAACATTTTGTTTCAAATAAAAAGACAAGTTAAATAAGAAAGAGCATTGTATTTATTTTTCCAAATAATTCATCGTGACGAAATATCCAATAAAACAGAAGAAAGAGAAGAGACGCAACATGGTGTCAGTCCTTAGCGGCCGTAGTAGCCGTAGTATCCGCCGTAGCCGAGAGCGGAGTAGCCCAGGCCGGAGTAGGCGATGGGGGCGCCGTAGTAGTACTGCTCAGCGGTCTTCAGGCTCTCCTTGGGCTCGACGGCCAGAGCGGCCACGACGCCCAGAACCAGCAGAACGGCGAAAACCTAAAAAAAGAAGTCACCTTTTCTTAGTTGCAATAAACATTGTTATAAATAGTTCAGTTTCCATTTTCTAGGAGATTAATTTAATTGTGGGAAAATTAAAGTTTGATAACGATTCTTTTAAACTCTGACGGGAAGAAGGATATCTTACTGATATGGCACATTTTTCAACAACTACATCAATAATCAAAAAACTTGAAATATTTAATATTTTTAAATATTTTGGCTTCAAAATACCTAGAATATGCTCTAAATATTTTAGAATGTTTTATATAAAATCAGAAATTTGAAAACAAATTCATTAAAATTGGATTACAACACAACCAATACTTACGACGAACTTCATGTTGAGTGATGTGTGAATCTGTGCGAGGGGACTCGAACTGGCGATCAAGAGGTTGGGAGGTCTTTTATAGCGGCCGCGTGGGGGGTGCGGTCAGAGGAGACACGCCCACAACTGGTGTCCAGCGGGCAAGGGCCTTGGAGACGAAGCCTCTATCTGCCGATCTATTTGGAGACCTCCTGTTCGATCACTTCATTTCCCGGTGTCTGGGCGGCGTTGCTCTGCCCTTGAGACAACGCAGCACGAAATATTAAACGCGCTAGTGCGGAATATTAAAAAGGTTACTTAAATCATTCATTGCACTTGAATGATACTGAAATATTTCACAACATACATTTTCATGCAAAGAGGGATTACGACATGAAAATAATGCGCACACAACTTAAACTTTCACGCACTCTAAAATATAAAAACATTTGTCGATAGGTGTTAATTAACATGACTATGTCTCTAAGCAGATAAACGAATTATTATAATTGCTATATCATAATTAATAATGATAGTAATTGTTCATGTTCAATTTTCGATAACTGGTGATTCCGGTATTGTAGTCACTGGTCCGATTGTGTAGTGAATGTTTTATTTCGGAATGTTGCGGAGGAATTTTCCCCACTAGTATCTATTGCAGAGGGACACCGGTCCCGGTCTGGAAGAGCTCCAAGATCCTACTGGTATCCCGAAAACTAGGTTCTGCCTTTAAGTACTGGTATTGCACGTAAGTGTAAGTGTGTTTGAATAGAGAGCGATGCTGTGACAAGAAATAAGAAGGTACTACCGCGTGCAATCCGTCCGTCCGTCCGTCCGTCCGTCCGTCCGTCCGTCCGTCCGTCCGTCCGTCCGTCCGTCCGTCCGTCCGTCCGTCCGTCCGTCCGTCCGTCCGTCTATAAATTCTACTGGCGCCTAAAGCGTGCGTAGGATTATTTCCAAAATGAAGAAATTCCTGTCCATCTGGCTCTAGTTGAAGCTTTAAGATTTTGAAAAACATTTAAAATTTAAGGGTACTTTACATGAAGCCCTCTGTCATTTTCAAAATTTTCTCAAAATCGGCTCCAAATTTTTGTTTACATTTCTTTTAAGAATAGAGTAAAACTACACGTATGAAGGTGACATAGGTCCCATTTTTATGATTAATCCTGAATTTTCAAAAATTTCAAGAAACTGAATTATTTCTGGCACCTTCCTGCAACCACAAAATTAGAGATATTTTTCCTTGAAATGAAATTGGTTGCTCATAGTGAGTTATTTTAATAAGGTTATGCATAATTTTTTGAAAATTGTACTAGCTTTCGTGCAATATGACGTGCAATATTGCGTGCAATATTTGCAATTTTAAAAAAATGCAAAAACAACATTTTGTTAAAAACGGTTCATGATTTCTTCTTTACATTTTTGGTAACGATATTGCTAAATGGACTGTGTGAAATGACATAAACGCCACAAAGCTCTTTGTTTCGTTTTTTCAAAAATTACAAAAATGTAATTTTTCAATCGTCTCTCACGTTGTTAATATTTACATTATCGACTATTTGTTTACATTATGGTATTTATGAAGTACATGTGCTTTAAATAATATCATATAAAATTCTCATATAAACAATTCTCATTTAGCGTTATTTCCGAGCAGATAGGTACACCCGTGTAATTCAGTCGCGTATAATATCAAGTAATTATTTTAATTTCCAATACAGTTGCAGATTCTTCAGGCTTTGAACAGGTGGGGTAGAATCGAGAAGCATCAAATCAGCAAAAATGTAATAGAATGTTCAAGAAGGTGTTATTCTATAGATTACGGTAGAGGAAAGTTTCTTTGGTACCTTTGGTCTCAAAATTTTAGTTTTAAAGCCCTAAAACGCTTCGTTGGGGACTTGTGTTGCGGGTTGCATTTCACATTACTATTTAGATGCGTTTTTTTAAACAAATCCATCATATTTTAAGGTCAAAGTGCCATTCTTTACGTTTCAGTGAAATTATCTTTTTAGAGATCTCATTTATAAATATTGTTGCGTGTGAGAGTCGCAAAAGTTATGTATACTACTGAAATGATATAGGAGACGATGATGATGATGATGATGATGATTATAATGATGATGATGATAATGATGATGATAATAATAATAATAATAATAATAATAATAATAAGTAATAATAATAATAAATAATAATAATAATAATAAGAAGAAGAAGAAGAAGAAGAAGAATATTGTTTTTATTAATAGCGAGGCTCAGGCCATAAGACTCGCTCTTCCTTCTAACCACTGAATCTGCATTAATACAGAGCCAGAAAACATTTGAGAGGGGAAGGACCAGCTGTACATCAACGTTTGGGAGTGCAAAACTAGGGCCCATCCCAGCAAATATGCTTTAAGCGAATGGGTAAACCCAGGAAACCTCAATAAGGTTGGGGGATTAAAGGATGGCGCCTTACGACCGATTGTGAGGGTACTCCTCTGGCATTCTTCTAATATCGTTCTGAGAAACAACGTAAAACTACCGATGAGCCAACCGGCCGCTAGATTTCTTCTCCAAGCAGCGGCTGAATTCGACTCTAGATATTTAGCGTCATTTGGGACAACGCTAATACGGGATATCATTAGAATGGAGAAGTCAGAGAATTTGATTCTGTGAGGTATGTAACCAGGGATCATTTAGAAGTTCCAAACACCAAAGAGCGCATAGATAATTTTCCGCTGTCGTAAACAATAATCGATCGAATTCAGTCGTATCTGAATTAGCAAACTGTCATTTGAAATACAATATTCTTATTTTCTATACCATTAAATCCAAGATGCATAAATTAAATGCTAGTACTCGTGCGGATTATTTGGATATACCAAGATCTTTGCTTTTCATGTTATATTTAGGAGTATTCATGCCAATCTGTTTATGGACACGTTAAAGAGGCTCTCAGAAATACATTTTCTTTTGTCTCGTTCATGTATTTGTAATAAATAATAGGCATAATATACTCTTAGTTTTACAAAGTTGTGGGGTGGATTTGCTTATCATATCTGAGCATATGTTTAACTTTATTTATATTTTTGTTTTGACCACATTCTGTTCGCTCGGTATCTCTATGCTTTCCCCACCCACAAGTACTTCCAAATTTGCCTATGGCTCCTGAGTTTTTAGAGAAAAAGCCAACGTTTCAGTCTACTAAGAATTTTGACTGTAAACAACATCTCTAACTTCACAAATGTATTTACCGCAGGAAATATTCTACTTAGGAACCACATGTATTGTCGCTTAGTAAACCGAATTCCTACTTTTGGGTCAGGAAAAACATTTTTCGGTTGTAGTGTTACATCCTCCAGTAGAGTAACAATACACATTGAACAACGAAGACCATGTGTACACTTACTATTATATTCAAAAAATTATTCTTGTCATAGACTGGGGAATTCAATCCGTCATAATAATGTATATTGCTGTTCTACCTCTTTTTATCGTAAGGTTTACAATACGAAGCAGTTATAAATTTATATCGTTTTGTATCTTTATTTTATTTTTTAACTTTTTAAAACTTTAATTTATTGATATTCGCGTCAACATTAATGTATTTTTATTCGTGGGCTAAAATTTTCCCTCTACTATTATTGTATATATTTCATCATAACTTTCCAAATATAGACACCACGTGTTGTGTTTCACTTTCCTCTTCTTTTCGTCGCATTGCATCATGCAATAACAGAAATGACCCCAAGAAAAAACTCGTCTCTACGTATTAAGCGAGTTTCCGAATATGAAGTCAACAACACAACAGCCCAAATCCTACATGAGATGGAATTTGATAGCTGGCAGCGCCACGTGCGGACGGTGGGCGCAATCTGCATCGATGTAAACAAGCGAGGGCGGCGGGCGGGGAGCAGGAAGTGGAGGCGATTGGCCGCGCGACGGAGGAGGGGCCCGGCCCCCCAAGGGCACGTGCGGGCCCCCGCGACCACGCCCACCCCTGCCCCATAAAAGCCCCGCGCGCGCGCCGCTCGTCAGTTCGAGTCCCTCGCACACCACCCTCAACATGAAGTTCGTCGTGAGTATCCACTCGCCCACTCGCCTCAGCGCATTCAGCGCTCGCCTCACGCGGATTCGGAATTCAGGAGGGAATTGTGTTTGGGAAGGCTTCGGAACCGTTCAATGGTTTTCATTTTTTGAGACAGATATACAAGACCTTTAACCTCTGAATTGGGGAAGCTTCACAAAAGACAATTATGTCTAGGTTTGAGCATAAGAAACGCCAACTATTCTATGAGCGGAGATTTATTCACTTCGCTCTCATATGAATTTTACAACAAAGGAATGTTAAATTATTGATTTTTAACGGAACATTCCCGGTTGTTTTCTCAATGCGATTTCAAAAAATACTTTAAGATTTCGGATAGACGTTTAATTTTTTTCCATAGAATACAACAATTTTAATTCTGTTCTTTCTAATCTTTATACTACACTGTTTTTATAGTACTTTATATTTAACTACGTTGCTACGCAATATATTCCCCACATTTTGGACGCGCCATTGAAATGTTAGAGCCTTGATAGGAACGCGTGAACTATAGCCGTAGATGTGTTCGAGAACACAATTTGTACTAATTCGTATTTCGCCATGTCCTATTACTGTTTTCTCATGAATTGTTTTCTTGCAGGTTTTCGCTGTCCTGCTGGTTCTGGGAGTCGTGGCCGCTCTGGCCGTCGAGCCCAAGGAGAGCCTGAAGACCGCTGAGCAGTACTACTACGGCGCCCCCATCGCCTACTCCGGCCTGGGCTACTCCGCTCTCGGCTACGGCGGATACTACGGCTACTACGGCCGCTAAGGACTGACACCACGACTCTTCTCTTCTCTTCCTTCTTGGGCGCTGTTTCTTCTATTCTCTTCAGTAACTGAAGTCGATGTGCCAAAATGAGATCTGTGGCCGAAAATAGAATGAAATAAATGCTTTTCTTCTTCTACTCTACCACGTGTGTTTAATTATCTTCACAAAAACACCTGGTCGCCCCTTCTTTTTTTCAGCATTCACATGGACTCTGAAACGAACTACAGTATTGTATTGCGTGTAGTGGATCGTAAACACTAATTGGAGAACACTCTCACCAGCAAATTATTTTACTTTATCTTAGTAGTTGTAGCCGAGATCTTGTGCTAATTCCTACAAGAAAGGAAAGTTTAGCGGTAATCACACCAAAATATTAAGTAGTTGAGTAGTAACGTATAACACTTATAAAAACAAATAGTTTAGAGGATATTTCATCCATTATCAATAGTGCATTAACAGCAACAACAATTACAAGCACGAACAAATTTTTAAGAATAATTGATGAAAATAATCATTGTTAACAGTGATGAAATTAATCAGTGTAACTATAATACGTAATTTATTATATTACATATTTTGATATCATGGTGAAAAAATTAGAAAAAATGATTGTAAGAGTATCTAAAATTCATCTTGTGTGAAGTAGCCCAAATGTTATTTGTCAAGTCTTGGGATCTGGAAAGGAAGTAAGAGATTTGTAACGTTTCTATTTTCACTTTCTCTATACAGAAGCGGAGTACTAGAGTATTGTAGAGAAAGTTATTTAATTCTGGGGAATACCTATTTCCCAGATAGGAGAGTTTTTCGGGAATACACTTGTGGTCCCCTAAAACAACAAAGGTTTTTCCATAAAAACGTCAATCCCTGCGACTGAGAACATTTTTTCTGAAACTATTCGTATTTTTCTTTTGAAACCATATATTCTGCGATCGATCTATACTGAGGATTTTTGGATGCACTTCACATGACGCTCTTGGAACATTTTCATTAATTTCTCAAAACTTCCTAAAACATTTCACTTTCACGCTACTGCTTATGCAGTGTAAAGAAATTATTGTAATATTGCGGAGGAAATTGGCAAATTATCGTCAGAAATAGGGGATCAATCTTGTCTCTGTGTAGAATAAATTACTTTCTCTAGGACGTTAAATAATCATTATCTATGTATTGTGGGTCCTTAATACCGAAAAATTGAAAAATTTTGATTTTTGAACAACACTATAAACATTTTAAAAATTTTTGCATGGGCCTATTTTTAAAAATCTTTAAGGAACATATTTCAATTAAGTTAAAAAATTCTTTCGTATTTTAGATGAAGAAATATTCCGAAAAAAATTGAATTTTTGCAATTTTCGAAAAATTAAATGTTTTAACGGTAATGAGACCTGCACCCTTCGCTTCACACTCTTCAACAACAAAATTATTTCAAAAACTTGGGAGACGGTTTTTTGAAAATTTGGAAAATGCCCCAGCGGCTTCATGTAAAGTACCTCCAAAATTAAAATAGATTTTAAATTCATGGGGCAGCAACATCAGTCAGATCGATTGAGGAACATCAGTTTTGGAAAAAATCGGCTGAACAGTTTAGCCGCTAGTGTTGTTCACAGACGGACGGACGGAGACGGACAGAGACGTCTTACCGTATTCAATTTTTCGGTATCAAGTACCCACAAAAATGGATTTTGGGAACACCACATGTTAGAGAATTACTTTTTCTAAATTTAACAACTAGTTTTATCCACTTTTTCGTTGGAGCCCGGCAATACTAGTTTGTGAGTCGAATTTTCGCCGCTTTTTCCTGCAGCATTACATAACTTTCTCTCTACTACGTAATCGGTACCGAGAATCAGAAAACAAGTTCTTTAAAAAGTCCACATTTGTTTCAAGTTTAATTAGTTAAGCGTAATGTTACAATTTTTGAAATTGCATTTTTTTAAATTTTCTGCGTTTTGTTTCACTTGCTGTCAATGTGAAATTGTTTTGAGTTTTTCTCTTTGTAGGACATCGAGATGGAACCATTACAAGGCTTTGTTTTATATTTTTAACGTCAAAACAGGTAAACTAGTGATGCTAAAACAACACGTACTTTCTCGCCATTCGTAATGGAAATTAAATCATTTCAATCAATACATTTTTTTAGTGAAAACTTAAATGAAAATATATTTCTAGCATATAATTCTTTGTATAAGGTATGCAGTGTATTTACGAACATATAGGATGAGTTTTTTTGCCTTACTATGTTCTTCGTAAGCAATGTGTGAGAAAGTAAAATAATTAAAAAATAAATAATACGAAAGTAATAGCGTTGGCAAAGAAATGTAAAAATATCGAAAAATATTTCATTGTAATTATTATACACTATGGTATTGTAATATTCTACTAATATAAAAGTATTTGTTTATATTACCGTGAACGAAATGCAGGCATCATTATCACGTTCTGTTCCTGGTGTGGCGTTACAACAGTGGGTTACAACAACCAACCATCACTGTTCATCTATTCGTTTTCACATTTAATACAATTAAAGGATGCAATTTAAAATGAAATAACATAAATATAATTATAATATGTAATAATAATAATAATAATAATAATAATAATAATAATAATAATAATAATAATAATAATAACTAAAAACAATAAAATGTGAAATAATATACATATTCTAACTTACGTAGCACCCAACTGCGTAAATTGGGAGTGGGCGACTGAAAGATAGCAATCTTTATTTCATATTTATTTCAAATAAATATTAAATAATTTCAAAGAGATTAATTCGTAAACTTACAACAAAAGCTTCAATGTAAGAAAAGAATGAAGAAATATGAAATAATATACACATTCGAACTTACGTAACATCCACTACATGAAAACTGCTCTAAAATTATGATCACGAAGCGCAGGATTTTCAGAGTGGGCGACTAACTTTGACGCTCAATTACACAAAAACATTTTTGAAAAATTAAACATATCCTTATTTGAAGACCTGGTTTAGATGAACACATTTCATTAAGAAAAATGTTGTATCTTCATAATTGTAGTGGAAGGAAGACGCCAAAAAAATATTGAGTTTTTTCAATTTTCAAAAAATCAGTGTTTCAACCAACATAAGACCTGCTCCATTATCTGAAACATCTTTTAGACAGTACAATAAAAAAAAATAATCAAAATCGATGGCGCCGTCTTTTTTAAGTTTTGAAAATGTGGAAGGGGCTTCATGTAAATTACCCTTCAAAATGAAAATATGGATTTCAAATTCAAGGGACTGCAATATTAGTCAGATTGACAGGGAAAATTAATTTTGGAGAAAATCGGCTAAACGGTTTAGTAGCTAGATTTTAAGGTACCATAGAACCAAAAAAACAAATTCTGGCAACACCGCGCGTTAGAGGAATTCTTTTCTAAATTTAGCAAATGGAATTTTCCATTTTTTCGTTACCAGGGCAATGCAATAAGACTTTTTCTGCCAAACATTCCCCGTTTTTTCGAACAGCATTACATAACGTTCTCTAAAGAAGTTCCTTCTTGAGCGCGAGAAAGTGAAACTGAATGTGACGAACGGTGGTGAGAAATGTAATCTGTGGACGTTTTCTTAAATTCTGGTATCACTACCCTAACCAATATACACATTTCAATCTCAATACAGACGAATACGAACATTTATTCTTGGTGTGACGTGTGAAGGATTTATCATGACATCTTCAGGCAGGAAATTAAATGTATTTCTTATTAAAAAGAGCAGGTTTGGAGAATATTACAATATTACATTATTTCATAATAATTATTATATATTTTTCGACCTATTTGAATTTGTTTGCCAACGCTTTGCGTGTTATTAGGTATTTTGTGGATTGTATGTGCGAAACGAATCTGTTTTTTTTATCGCCACGCTGGCAGCAACGCTCTCTAGCGAAAACCATCTCAGCCATCGCCATTCCAGCTCCACCGTCACCCCCCGAAAACGAATTATTTATTAACTGTGAATATTTTACTTTCTCCAATACTGCTTACGTACCATATTCTAAGGTTAACATACAAATCGAATATGTTTCTTAATACGTTGAATTTGTGAATACACAACATTTAATAATACAATACATTTAAAAGTCCATGTGAACGCTGACATGAGAAAAAGTGGAAAAGGACGACCAGGCATTTCTGTTAAGATAATTAAACACACTTGGTAGAGTAGAAGAGGACCATTTATTTCATTCTATTTTCAGCCACAGATCTCATTTTGGCAGAACGACCTCAATTACTGAGGAGACTTGAAGAAACAGCGCCCAAGAAGGAAGAGAAGAGAAGAGTCGTGGTGTCAGTCCTTAGCGGCCGTAGTAGCCGTAGTATCCGCCGTAGCCGAGAGCGGAGTAGCCCAGGCCGGAGTAGGCGATGGGGGCGCCGTAGTAGTACTGCTCAGCGGTCTTCAGGCTCTCCTTGGGCTCGACGGCCAGGGCGGCCACGACGCCCAGAACCAGCAGAACGGCGAAAACCTATAAAAAGAAGTCATATTTTCTAAGACTTGATAAACTTTGTTTTAAACAGTTCAGTTTGCATCTTCTAGAGGATGAATTCACTTAATTGAGAGAATAATATTTAGCTTGACAACAGCTTTTTAAAACTGCGTTGAGAAGAAGGATATCTTACTAAATATGTCTCTTTTTAAACAATAACTGCAACAAAGCTCGAAAATACTTTATATTAAAAATTTAAAAATAATTTTCAACTAAAATAAGTAGAATATTTTCTAAATATTTCAGAACATTTTCTATACAAACAGAAATTTGAAAACAAAATATTTAAAATTTCCAAAGTCACAGCAAATACGTACGACGAACTTCATGTTGAGGATGTGTAAATCTGTGCGAGTGGACTCGAACTGGCGATCAAGAGGTTGAGAGGTCTTTTATAGCGGCCGCGTGGGAGGTGCGGTCAGAGGAGACACGCCCACAACTGGTGTCCAGCGGGCAAGGGCCTTGGAGACGAAGCCTCTATCAGCCGATCTATTTGGCTAACTCCTGTTCGATCACTTCATTTCCCGGTTTGTGGGCGGCGTTGCACTGTCCTTGAGACAACGCAGCACGAAATATTAAATGCGCTGGCGCAGAATATTAAAAAGGTTACTTAAATCATTCTTCTCACTTGAATGATACCAAAATATTTCACATGATACATTCTCATGCAGAGAGGGGTTACGGCATGAAAGTAATTCGCACAAAACTGAGCACCCAAACGCATTCTAAAATCTTATAAAGACATTCGTCGATAGCAGTTAATTAACATGACTATGTCTTTAAGCAGATCGACTAATTATTGTAACTGCTATAGCATGATTAATAAATATAGTAATTGTTGGTATCAAATTCTCGGTGACTGATGTTTTCACGCTCTGCTGTAGTAATTGGTTTCGTCGTGAAGTGAATGTTTTATCTCGGAAGGTAGCGGTATTTCTCGCCCACAGCGTGGTGAGATTTGGCGCTGACTTACATGCCTGGTTGCGGAGTATTTACCTATTGTTGTATCTATGACAGAGACACCGATCCAGTTGTGACAAGCTCGACTTGACCGATCCAGTCGTGACAAGTTTCGACTGTCTCTCGACATGCGAGGTTCTATTAGGGAGAGTGTGAATAGGGAGAGACATTAAGACAAGGAGGAGGAAGGAAATATCGCGCGTTGTCTATTGCCCGTTTGTTAGGGTAAGTGATAAGGCATTTGTCTGGAACTCTACCAAGGAACCACGGAAAATTACTGATGAGAGCAGCTGGCCGCCAGAGTTCTCCCCCAGGTAACATTTGTATTTCACCTAACTGTTTACCTAGGGTCGAAAATCCTGCCACCGTCGGGACTCGAAACTAGGACCTCTCAGTCAAAGTGATTGCAGATCAGCCGCCCTGGAAGATCATCATTCCATGATTGTTATCCCATTCCCATATGGACTTTCCTACAGGAGATTTTCACTTTTCGCAAACATTTTTGAAGAAGCTCTCAAACCTAACATATATTTTCTTATCCCTCATTTATCGCATTGGACCAAAGCAACTGCGGCGTCAGTAACTTATATTCTTTGCTTACGTCGTTTGGGGACAACGCTAATATGTGGTCACGTTTGCACAAAATATTCGAGAATTTAATTCTGTGACGTATATAATCAGGGGAGTCTATTAAATGTTTCAAAAACCATATAGCGCAAAGAAACATTTTCGTTTTTGAAAATCCATTTCCTTCTGGATTTTAACTAACATACTGGAGTTTGAAATACAATTTTCTCACTTTACAGCATTGTATTCAAGATTGTTAAATACGACAATTAAGTATTCGTGCAGGTTTTTGGATAAACCAAGATCTACGTTTTTAGTGTTGTTTCATGCAGAAGAGTTCATGCCAATCAGGTCCTGCGTTCTTTAATAAAACTCTTAGAAATTTATTTTATATTGTCTCGTTGATGTACGTGTGACAATAGAAAAATTAGTTCCACAAAGTTGTTTGGTAAATGTGCATATTGCGCGATAGTAATTGTTTATCGTGTCCCTTTTTGTGATGTTTTGAACCGATGCTGACGATCGGACTTTTTGCACTTTCCCCACTCACAAGTAACTTTCGAAATATGCCTATTGTCACCGCGGTTTTAAAAAACTCAATCAAAGTTCCAGTGTACTCATAATTCTGGATATTGCCACCAGCACTGACGTCAGAAATGTATCTACCGCAGGAGATATTTGGCATCGGAACCATATGTCCCGCCTCTCAATTAACCTAATTCTCACTTGGAACAAGACATTTTTTTTTGGTTGCAGTGTTACATCTTCCAGTAGAGTAAGAATACACACCAAGCAACGTATGTCAATATACTTACTATATATTACTTACTATATTTTTAACCAGGTTTAAGTCAGCGTTGTTTAACGCACGCGGCCCACAGTGACATTTATTGGAGCCCGCGAAAGGTTATTAGGAAAATGTGAAAGTCTTTGCATCCATGTCGAGCGACGAAATTGTGCGCCTAGCGTACGCGCCCTGCGGGGGTAAACACCCCATTTCGGTAAAAATAGGTTGTTTGTATTTCAGGATTCTTTCTAGTGGAATGATACATTCCAAGTCATCCCAATGCGTTTGAATGCCTTATGCATGGTACGTCCTGAACACATGCATGAGGGATGAGAGGATGGAAATCTCCCCCCCCCCCCATACACACACACACACACACACACACGTTTCAGAGCAGCCGGATAAAGTGCAGAGATCAACAGTAAGGGAAAGTCAGGTGTGGATCGCACAAATAATAAAAATATGCCCCGGAACCATTTTAAAGGTGCCCAAGGAGAGCCTGAAGACCGCTGAGCAGTTCTACTACGGCGCGCCCATCGCCTACTCCGGCCTGGGCTACTCCGCCCTCGAAAATATTGAAGGTTGGACACCCCTGTTTTAACTAATACTATTTATAGCAAAAGTATTTAACCACGATTTCGTTACCAGGGCTCGGAAAAAAGAGTTTTCGTGCCGAAAATTTGGAGTTTTTCGGCGCACGATAACATAACTTTCTATACTTAAGAAGTTAGTGCCAGAAAATAAAAGATGTTTCGAGGCATTAAATGACCAGCCAATCCTCTCCGTTTTATGATTTTATCCATCTCTTCTATTTATTTTTATTCTGAAGGCTAATTTACAGAACAATTATGGATTTACACCGTTTTGAATGTTCAATTCATGGGTAATGGTTCCCCTATAGATACATTACATGCTCCGGACAAGAAAAAACTCTCTCAACTGGTAATATGATTTTCGGAATATCAAGCCAATTGATCATTCCACAACAGCCCAAATCCTACATGAGGTGGAATTTGACAGCTGGCAGCGCCACGTGCGGACAGTGGGCGCAACCTGCGTCGATGTAAACAAGCGAGGGCGGCGGGCGGGGAGCAGGAAGTGGAGGCGATTGGCCGCGCGGCGGAGGAGGGGCCCGGCCCCCCAAGGGCACGTGCGGGCCCCCGCGACCACGCCCACCCCTGCCCCATAAAAGCCCCGCGCGCGCGCCGCTCGTCAGTTCGAGTCCCTCGCACACCACCCTCAACATGAAGTTCGTCGTGAGTATCCACTCGCCCACTCGCCTCAGCGCATTCAGCGCTCGCCTCACGCGGATTCGGAATTCAGGAGGGAATTGTGTTTGGGAAGGCTTCGGAACCGTTCAATGCTTTTCATTTCTTGAAACAAATATGCAAGACTTTTAATCTCTGAATTGGGGAAGGTTCACAAAAGACAATTATGTCTAGGTTTAAGCATGAGAAACACCAACTATTTTATGAGCGGAGATTTATCCACTTCGCTCTCATGTGAATTTTACAACAAAGGAATATTGAATTATTGATTTTTAACGGAACATTTCCGGTTCTTTCCTCAATGCTATCTCAGAAAATACTTTAAGATTTCGGATAGATGTTTCATTTTTTTCCATAGAATACAAAAATTTTAATTCTGTTCTTTCTAATCTTTATACTACACTGTTCTTATTTTACTTTATATTTAACTACGTTGCTACGCAATATATTCCTCACGTTTTGGACGCGCCATTGAAATGTCAGAGCCTTGATAGGAACGCGTGAACTATAGCGGTAGATGTGTTCGAGAACACAATTTGTACTAATTCGTATTTCGCCATGTCCTATTACTGTTTTCTCATGAATTGTTTTCTTGCAGGTTTTCGCTGTCCTGCTGGTTCTGGGCGTCGTGGCCGCTCTGGCCGTCGAGCCCAAGGAGAGCCTGAAGACCGCTGAGCAGTACTACTACGGCGCCCCCATCGCCTACTCCGGCCTGGGCTACTCCGCTCTCGGCTACGGCGGATACTACGGCTACTACGGCCGCTAAGGACTGACACCATGACTCTTCTCTTCTCTTCCTTCTTGGGCGCTGTTTCTTCTATTCTCTTCAGTAACTGAAGTCGATGTGCCAAAATGAGATCTGTGGCCGAAAATGGAATGGAATAAATGCTCGTCTTCTTCTACTCTACCATGTGTGTTTAATTATCTTAACAAAAATGCCTAGTCGTCCTTTTCCGCATTTTTCATTTTCCACTCATTTGAGAGTTCACATGAACTGTATTTCGTGTAATAGATCTTAAACTGTAATTGGAGAACACTATTACCAGAAAATTATTGTAGATCTTTGTTTGAAATTACTAAGGTGGGTAATATTTAAATCATGACATTTAAATCATGTTTTAGATCAAATGAATATTTTTGAAACATCAATGATTGAAATAGATATTTTTTATTTTTAATATTTCAAAATATTTTTGTATTTAAGATATTTGCAAACTAAGAGTTACACAGATAAAAATGACGAATCAATTACAATGTTGACATAAAATATATTATATTCCTTGTATTTTTTTCACATAATTGTACAATTTTGAGAAAACAAAATACATGATAATATACAATAATATTAAAATACTTGTGAAATGAAGAGTTAACAATTTCTATTGGAGTACACTAACATACTTTGATGATCGATTAGATTTTATTATGCATTTGGTTGTCTGTAGAGAAAAACTGATTTAGCCCTAACACACATCAGGCTAGTTTCTAGAAAAAGGCCAGTTTCCACGATTACTGCGTGAACAGTAACCATGATTCTATACTTGTATTAAAATGATTTCTGAAGCCACTTTAACTACCTCTTAATGATGATGACTGTTAATAAAAATGAAATTTTATTAATACTAATTTAAAGAACAAGAATAACTATCATAAGTTTTAATCATAAGTTAATTAATAATCTCTCATTATTAATCTCACTAGTATTAATAATAATAATAATAATAATAATAATAATAATAATAATAATAATAATAATAATAATAACAACAACAATAATAATAATCTTTTTTGTGTATGTTGATAAAAATTTTAAGTTGGAAGCATACTTCCTAGTGGTCGTTAAAGGTTTAATGAGAAAGTACGTAAGTAACAACCATTATAATCCATAATATCACTGTCTAATATAGTTACATATTTCGAATGAATTTAGTTATTTTCAACAATAAGTACTTTTTAATGAGGGCAGTATAGCACAAAAAAGGTAAAATTTCTTTGAACGAAGAATGCTTTTTTTTTTAAATCATGCTAATAGATGGAGGCACGAGCTATTTTGGTAATGTGGTCGCAAGATACGTGTTTCAAGAACACGAAACTATAAGTAACTCAAAAGTTCAAATTGTGGGTTAGAGTGATATTACACCAGATCCCTCAAATATGCAGTATCTTAATTTTTTAAATGAGAATTATTTATTAATAAATATAAAAACTAATGTTTCAATCAACATTTTTCTGCTTTTACAGTAATTAAAGATAAATAAATCACTTAACTATTTTGGTTTAAAGTAAAAACATATAATACAATTTAAAAATCTTATTTCAATGAAATAAATGTGATTTAAATAAAAAATCTGATTTAAATATAGAATCAGATTTTTTAATCATGAATTTTGCGCGTCCTATGAATTAATGTGTTGGTAGTTTCAGCATTGATCTTCTAGTAACACATAAGAGATGGAAGTATAAAGGTAATGAAACCATAATGTTGACAAGTTTTGTGTAATATAACGTACCGTACTTGTAAAAACAAACTAGTTTAAAGAAACTTTCCCCATCATCAATGGTGCATTAACATTTACAAACAAGAACAAATTTCCAAAATAATTAATAAAAATAACTACAGTGTTTAAATTGTTAAAAGTAATTCATTGTATAACATTCTTCAGTAATGTGATGAAAGAAATGTGAAAAGGTTGAAGAACGAGCATATAAAAGTCATCCTTTGTGAAGTAACCCAACCGCCGTTACTTGAATATTGGGAAATGGAAAGGAACTAAGAAATTCGTAACAGTGCTACTTTCACTTTCTCCTACACGAACGTTTATGTGGAGTCATGTAATATTGTAGAAATACATTTGTAACACAGGGGACAATAAATTTCGAGATTTTTACGGAAATATGTTTGTGGACCATTAAAACAAAAACGAAAAAAAGAGTTTTAATAAAAACGTCCTGTTGTTCGTTAATCTGTAAAAGACATAGACGTCTAATCTATTCGTAGAATATTCGTTTTTCAAAGCGAATATTCTGCGATTGATGTGCATCGACTCGGACTCCTGCAAATTTGAACAGACTTTTTTGAATTTTAGGTGTACTTCACTTGCAGCCCCTGAGACATTTTCTAAAATTTCTCAAAACTGACTCCAAATTATTTCTTTAAATTTCTTGTATCTATAGAGTACCTATAGAGCAAAATTTACTTATAAAGTTTGCTGATATATCCTATAGTCATTGTTAACTCTGATTTTTTTGAAATTGCTTTACTTGAAATTGTGTAGACCCTCTTGTACATCTACGTAATTGAATTTTCAGATTTTTTGTTCAAACATAATTTGTTCTCCAAAATAGATTATAATTAGTATTATACGCATTTTTTAAAATTGTTGGTAGTTTCAGCATAATTTTAGATGAAATTTGGGCAAACTCATAAAGAGAATTGTTTCAAAACTGCTCCAAATTATTTTTTAAACTTTCGTACCGGTAAAGCTAAACGCAGTGAAAAACACGTTATTAACTGTATTTTGAAGTAATATTGTTATTTTTAACTACACGAACTTTTTTAATATATCATGTAATTAAACACTACAGTCGTTTCTGTAATTATATTTCTGAAAACAAGGGCTTCAAATGAAGCCTGATGAATTTTTCTCGAAAACTCAAAACTTTTCTGGGAACGTGAGCCAAAATTATGGATTTTCAGATAAAGCTCAAACGAAGTTTTTTCAAAAACGACACAAATTCTTCAATAAAATTTACCTATACAACGAGTTTGTAATTTTCCACGACATTTGTAAAGTTACATTTGAATTCTACTAATATGGGACCGAAACGTTGATGAAATGAGAGAAAAATGTCATTGTCCATTCGTAAAGAAGTTAATTTTAAAGGAAATATTAATTAAAGGAACTATGATCATAAAAAGGTATAATCCAAAATGATTACGCAAATGTATTTCATCTACAGAAAGGAAGTTATACCTACTATATATTTTCCTGCGATTCTCTCTGTTTATAACAGAAAATCCTTCCTTTTCATTCCCGTCATTGTTATAGAATGGGTTCATTGCTTACAAACGTTAGGAGATCAACAACAAAAAATTAATATCTAAATAGTTTACAAAGCCAATTAGAAATTTAGAACTGAAGATTCCATATAATATTAACCAACCAAGGTGTGCATTTTATGAACAGTAATAATTAAAATGCTTCTTAGGATGAAGAGAGAATCAATACAGAATCCATAATATTGAAATTTTGACATACGTCTAACACATATGTTCAAATCTTAAATAATAAAAATAAATGTTCTGAAAAATTTAGAATTTAAAAATTCTTATAAACATAGCAGACGTAGATAGATTGAAAAACTAGCACAACTTTGAAACTCATACATACTTTCACCACACACATCTCCGACCAATTAGCCAATAAGAGTTGGGCTACTTCACACATGATGAATTTTAGATGTAAGTATTTTAATATTTTCGTGCTTCTTACACAATGTTACATTTTACAAAAAATTACGTTTTGTACTTATTTTTAGAAAATTGTTCATGTTTGTAAATGTCTTTACTGTTGATGCATCACTGATGGGGAACGTTTCTCTAAATTACTTAGTGTTTAAAAGTATTATACGTTACAACAAAACGTATTAATTTTTTGGTTTGATTACCGCTATACCTTCATCTCTTATGCGAGTAACCACAGTGCCTCGACTAAATCTGCTGAGATAAAAATTGCTGGTGTCAATGCTCCCCCAAATGGAGTTTAAAAACTACTACAGGAAACAAAATATTGTAGTACATTTAAAAGTCCATGTAAACGCTGAAATGAGAAAAAGTGGAAAAGGACGACCAGGCATTTTTGTTAAGATAATTAAACACATATGGTAGAGTAGAAGAATAAGGGCATTTATTTCATTCCATTTTCGGCCACAGATCTCATTTTGGCACAACGACTTCAGTTACTGAAGAGAATAGAAGAAACAGCGCCCAAGAAGGAAGAGAAGAGAAGAGAAGAGAAGAGTCATGGTGTCAGTCCTTAGCGGCCGTAGTAGCCGTAGTATCCGCCGTAGCCGAGAGCGGAGTAGCCCAGGCCGGAGTAGGCGATGGGGGCGCCGTAGTAGTACTGCTCAGCGGTCTTCAGGCTCTCCTTGGGCTCGACGGCCAGAGCGGCCACGACGCCCAGAACCAGCAGGACAGCGAAAACCTGCAAGAAAACAATTCATGAGAAAACAGTAATAGGACATGGCGAAATACGAATTAGTACAAATTGTGTTCTCGAACACATCTACCGCTATAGTTCACGCGTTCCTATCAAGGCTCTGACATTTCAATGGCGCGTCCAAAACGTGAGGAATATATTGCGTAGCAACGTAGTTAAATATAAAGTAAAATAAGAACAGTGTAGTATAAAGATTAGAAAGAACAGAATTAAAATTTTTGTATTCTATGGAAAAAAATGAAACATCTATCCGAAATCTTAAAGTATTTTCTGAGATAGCATTGAGGAAAGAACCGGAAATGTTCCGTTAAAAATCAATAATTCAATATTCCTTTGTTGTAAAATTCACATGAGAGCGAAGTGGATAAATCTCCGCTCATAAAATAGTTGGTGTTTCTCATGCTTAAACCTAGACATAATTGTCTTTTGTGAACCTTCCCCAATTCAGAGATTAAAAGTCTTGCATATTTGTTTCAAGAAATGAAAAGCATTGAACGGTTCCGAAGCCTTCCCAAACACAATTCCCTCCTGAATTCCGAATCCGCGTGAGGCGAGCGCTGAATGCGCTGAGGCGAGTGGGCGAGTGGATACTCACGACGAACTTCATGTTGAGGGTGGTGTGCGAGGGACTCGAACTGACGAGCGGCGCGCGCGCGGGGCTTTTATGGGGCAGGGGTGGGCGTGGCCGCGGGGGCCCGCACGTGCCCTTGGGGGGCCGGGCCCCTCCTCCGCCGCGCGGCCAATCGCCTCCACTTCCTGCTCCCCGCCCGCCGCCCTCGCTTGTTTACATCGATGCAAGTTGCGCCCACCGTCCGCACGTGGCGCTGCCAGCTATCAAATTCCATCTCGTGTAGGATTTGGGCTGTTGTGGAATGATCAATTGACATGATATTCCGAAAATCATATAACACGTTGAGACGAGTTTTCTCGTGCGTATTTGTTTTTTTTATCTCGCCGGTATCTTTCTTCCTTTGAGGACAAAGTACAAAATTTTGCAAAAATATCTAACTTCGCCATATTGTCAAACATGACGTTTCGTGTAATGATTTTATGCATCATTAGGCGTAAACAAAATTATATATATATATATATATATATATATATATATATATATATATATATATATATATATATATATTAATTTATGCCAAAACATATTACATCAGATTGAACTAGTAAAAAAATAAAAGGATGAAACACAAGAAATAAGGAAAAAACAATTCCATTATAATATATGCGTCCTTGTTGCAAAGAAAGAGGCCAAGTAATATAATATTTATCAAGTAGTAAATTATTATAATTATTATGTGACAATCACTATTTTGTACATATCTATAACTGTTTATATTTCTGTTGTTCTAAAATAATGAAATACGACTTAGAAAAAAGTATTGTCGACAACATGTGTGAGTATAATTCAAGTTTCGATGTAAAAGAAGCAATAAAATTGAAGAGGACATATCACTTAAGAAACAAACACAGAAACAAGTAAGGTTAGAACTGTTTCGTAAAGTATTCACCATGCTTGTATATATTAAACCAAATTGTGGGTCATCAGTCGGCGTACCGTCTGTTTGTGGCCCTAACGAAAATATAACAATGGTGAATACTACTTTGTATATGATGACAGTGTGTGATAATAATGAAAATAGTTATATTTAATAGTTATATTAGTTATAATTATTAATATATAGTATATATTAATATATAGTATATATTAATAGTTATATTAGTTATAATTAAGGAATGACCTTAATTATTAATAATTGATTTGTAATATCATATGATTTGACTTTTTTTGCGATGGTCAAGCATAGAAATACATTTTTTCATTATCCTTAAATTTTATATTCGGTTGCAATTAATGTTTGTTTTCTTTTTTGACCTAGTAAAAATGTTACACATACAGTAGAATTGTAAATAGTTTTTTTAAGTCTTTTCGACCGTTACACGTGTACTACTCTTACAATAACCATCTGACAAAATGACATACGTATATATTTGCAATATTCTTCTCAATTATTAATCTATTTTGACGTTGCATGGAAATGTTAAAAGGAAACGGATTTTAAAATAATATTTTTAACTCGTAAAGTTTGCTTGCGTCTCTTCTCTACTATATTACTCAAGAAAAACTTTACTAATATACATTCTTTTGATCTATACATTTAAAATATGAAAATAATCCTTGTCAACTCTTGTTGTAGTAGTATTCATTATTGTCAATAATATTTCGGACAATCAAACCTAATAACGTTTTATATTTCTGGCATACATATTATGACAAGTTGATGAGAATGTATTTAATGAACTGAGTTAAATCTCCAAGATAAGTCTGTTTTTCGGATACTATGTTATTAGGTTCTATTCGTTCCGTCTCAGTTGGTAAACCGTTCTTGCCGAAAGTTATTTATCATCCTCGATGTATAAAATTCATTTTAAAAGTAAATTGGTTAGAAGTAAATAATAATGTGAAAGGGAATATGAATATTCAAAGTTTTTTCACAAAGGTAACATGCAAATTTAATGCACTGAAGTAAATCGGAAACTTGAAATGGCATGAAAAATTAAGAGAATACTGATAAACTATTACACATAAAGGTTTATGAATTAATTGCCAGAATTCTTCATTTATCTTGCTTACTAATAATTGGACTTTTTAACAGCTTTCTTAAAATACTTGGAAAAAACTCGCAATTCTTGACTTTTATACTTTGCTTTGAATGGCTATATTTTTCTACTCTAACTCCGAACCCAGAATACACAGCTTTGGGAATATAGTATTGCATAAAATTTAGAATACCTGTGATACCAGGGAACAAAATGTGGCATATGGAGGGTTTAATTTAGATGTGAGCACGTTGTACATATCACAGAATAATAATAATAATAATAATAATAATAATAATAATAATAATAATAATAATAATAATAATAATAATAATAATAATAATAATTTCAAATGGAAATTCGTCAGTCAGTGGTCCTATTTGACAAATTATTTTGTCTGTCACAATTTGTAATGCACGAGGTCTAAATTAAACACTGACACTATTTACACTATAACTCGATTTTCATTCAGATTGAATGTACTTTAAAATACGCGGCATTCTTTTTAAAAAAGTAGTACCATATTAGTTATTTACACCTTACACTTTGCCATAACTACCTGACTCAAACTAAATATTTTAAGATTGGTAACACGATTTTAGTAGAAGAAATGGTTTAGAAACTCCGTAAATTAGGTCATAAAATGTGGTTATTTAGTGCCCATTGATATAAATTGCCCAGAGAACATTTTCTCTAAAGTCTGCTCATTTTTCAGTCTGATGACATTTTAATCATTGTAATAATACCACAATTGAAAAGAAAAACGTCTAGTTTCAACATTATTACGTCTATGTGAAATATTTAAACCCGAAATGTGAAACGTTTTCTTTAACTCCATTGCGGTTGATCAGTTTATAATATAATTTTGGGGGGGAAGAGCGAACATTCAGAAAAAAGGTACAATTGAAGTAATATTTTTATCAATATATTCTTCAAAGGATTTTAAATTTTCAATTCACCAACATTTTTATTAGTCAGGACGAATTTTCTAGAAGGGGCAACCGCTGGATCAACGGATTAGGACATCGTCTTCAAAGTCTTTGTCCACTGGAGACCCGTTGTGGGCGTGTCAACGCAGGCCACACCCTCAGCTCAGCTGCGCGGCCCCTATAAAAGGCCTCCGAACCTCTTGGACGTCAGTTCGAGTACGCTCGCACACCTACACACAACTCTCAACATGAAGTTTGTCGTAAGTGACCATACTTATCTTTACAAATTTTCTATAAATGTAAATTCGCTAGCTATTCAGAGTCGCAAATGATTACTGCTTAGATATCATTAGCTTTTGAATGGTTACGAATTGTAATATAGTTGACTCGCCAGATATGTAGTGGTTTTGGTGTTTAAGTATATTTAATATTCGTAAGATGTTGAACAAGGTTTAAATTATTCTGTCAAATTTCATGAGAGGTCAATGCTAACCTCAATTTAACATAGCTATAGATAACGTCCTAATTAATTTCATTTTCTGAACGAATATTACTATATTTGTTTCATTTCTACTTGAGCTGAGAATTAAATCGTGGAAAAACGATGTTTCTTGTTTCTGTTCAGTTCTAGTTTTATGTTTGAACTATTCTCTCGGTTCTTTTTTCACATATATTTTTGTGTAGAAAGAATTTGCCAACAGTAAATATTTTTTCTTACTGCTTTTTTTGAGCCCAGATATTCATGAAAAATAGTAATGCTTACGGCTTTGCTTTCACACTTCCTTCCGCGAATGTAAATATTTGAAATCTCATGTTTCTAACTTCATTGTTATATCACGAAATTATTAGCCGTCGTTTAAATTACTGTAAATTGTTAAACACAATTAATCAGTTTTTTAGGTAAATAAGAATATTTTATAAAGTTATAAATTATAAAATATTCTTAATATAAAGTATTATATATTAAGAACATTTTTTATAGTTGTGTTTCTGGTTTAATGCTAGATTGGGTATTTCCATTTCTCATGAATGGTCTTTTTTATAGGTTTTCGCCGTTCTGCTGGTTCTGGGCGTCGTGGCCGCTCTGGCCGTCGAGCCCAAGGAGAGCCTGAAGACCGCTGAGCAGTACTACTACGGCGCCCCCATCGCCTACTCCGGCCTGGGCTACTCCACTCTCGGCTACGGCGGATACTACGGCTACTACGGCCGCTAAGGACTGACACCATGACTCTTCTCTTTCCTTTCTTCTGTTTTTTCGATTATTTCCTCAGTTGCATGTGTTCTGCAGTCATGATGGAATCTTTGAAGAAATAAACTCAATTATTTTTACCCTATTTTTTTTATTTTATTAGTACTACCGTATCAAATGTTTGGATATCCTCTCTTAACCTGTCTAATAAAACCATATATTGTTATGTGAAACAAAAAGGGGAAAAAATGAGAACCTGCATGAATAGTAGTGATACGTATTTGAAAATTGACATGAAAACTGTGTGTGACCTATTTATCTTTTGGCTACAATGACACTCATCATTAAGATAATATTTATTCAAGGAGGAAATCTCAGGGTCAAGCGGTGAATGTGGTGGATTTTTGATACGACTAAACAGCCAGATGGAATTGCACCTGATAGTTCCTTCTAGTTTTAAGCCACAACATCCGCACATAGTCAACAGCCCATCATCTCGTACAACTCAGACAGATCTACAAGGACGCGAATGCCTGGTTTGAGTTACGCTGTAACTACGACGTAGAAAGACGGTTAAGGCAACGTATGTGTAATCGGTTTATTTTCAATATATCTTCATACATTACATTTGGATCGCCAGAAGTGGCGGGCGTAGTAAGGCAACACCTTTTGGCTTGAATGCCCATTGGGAGATCGCGTTTCGATTCCGATTCCGTGCCAGAAATTGGCTTGACGTGTTCATCGGCGGGGAGTTCGAGACGCATGCTGGAGTCGAACTGCTTTGCCGACTGCTCTGATCAGTAGTAGTTTCCGTGGTTTCCCTAATCACTTCCAGACGAATGCCAGGTAAGCGTATCGCTACTATGCCGGCGGCGAAGCCGAATGCGTTTACTACGCTCCGTGAAGTCACGAAGGTTAAGCGCATTCGAGACTCGCGGGTTCGTGTTTGGGTGACCGGCCAGGAACCCCGGGATCTAACGCCGTCGAGCCCCTGGCCGAAGGGATAAAAGGCACTGACTGACTGCGACGTGACGAGACTTGACTAATTTAAAAAAAAAAGTAAAAGCACGTTAATGGAGGATTACTCCGAGAAGTGCAAAGCGTTCAACGTCCCTTAAGGGGCTTGGAGATGCGTTGCGTCAAGGTGTAGACGCAACAAATAAAAAAATAAAATAAAAATAAAAATAAAAAAAGCGCTCTATACAAAAATTAATCTCCGCCACCAGTACCACCAACACATTTTGAGTGTATTTTACATGAAAATCCAGGAACATTTTCAACATTTTCTCAAAAATGGCTTTAAATTTTTTTAAATTTCTTGTTAGAAGAGATCAAAATACTCTAATAAAGATGGCATAGGTCCGATTTTCTCTGTCAACTCTGAAATTTCAAAGTTGCAAAAGTTTAAAATTTATTCGGGTCTTCCTACAACTACAAAATTGAAGATAGAGATATTTCCTTCATATTATATTTGTTGTCCATAATTATTTCTTTTATTAAAATGATGGACATTTTTTGAAAAATTTAGCAGTCTTCGAGCAATATGGAGTGAAATATGTGCAGTATCAAAATATTTCTCAATTTTTCAAAAACTGCTCCAAATTTTGTTCGTTATACGTTTGGTAGGGTTAGTGGTAAACGTACTGTATCGTATAACATAAAAGCCATTCTGCTCTATTCTTTTGTTTTTCAAAAATTAGACATGTATTTTTTACATCTCTCACGTCATTATTTATATTGTCGTACGAGAAAGTCTGTGCTATTCTGTATCATCACTAGTTGTATGTAGTGGCCAATCAAGTATAGGCTGGGATACATCAGTAATGGGAGACATTAAAATCGCAAATATGATTATTTAATTAATATTTGGCACATTCTGCAACTCTGTTGAACATAATTTTATTCGTGCGATATCAACCATGTATTGCATATGTCCACTTGCATTCTTTTCTAATATATATATATATATATATATATATATATATATATATATATATATATATATATATATATATATATAAAATGTAAGTGGGTGTAAGGGGGACAAGAAACAGGAAGAAAAATTTGCGCGCGGTCCGTGGCCCATCTGTTACGGTACTGTTCCGACATTTGCCTGGTGTTGATCGGAAAAAACACAGACAACTACCGATGAGCAGACAGCCACTAGAATTCTTCTCTATATAGCAGCTGAATTCGACCTACCTATCTAGCTAGAGTCGAAAATCCTGCCCCTATCACGACTGAAACCCAGTTTCTCCCGGCGGAGACACTGCAGTGACAACAATTGATGTCCTGAGCTACCTAAGCCTATTTTTTCTCGTTGTCTTCTATAAGGTACAAGAGCACGAAGAACGTAATAACGAAAGGGAAAACATTACTACTTATGATAAGCGCTTGTCAGTGCTATGCGGATTCTCGTAATCTAAGGAAATTTCACGACCTCACACGATCACCGCCGATTAGCAGTCAATTGGTCCACAGGTAATCGTTCACAACGAAATTGTCCACTCGCGCAAATGTCCATTAGTATAAATGTCCACTTCATTATAGGTACAATACTGTTTCGTCCAAGTTATTTATGTGTCCATTATAGTACCTAAGTGTTTAGTAGCATACAATGCCCACTAATTGCCACACAGAGGAATGTGGGAAATGAGGTTTCAATGACCAAAATCTAGCAACTTTATTGACTTTTTAAAGTATTATATTTAAAAATCAGTAATTTAATTTCAATTATCTTCTACCACAGGATGAAAGAACACGTAGATATCGTTTAGCATTATTATTTTCCTTGTAATTCTGGTATCTGTTCACTGTTTTTTCAATTAGCCTTTTATTTGCGGCACATTTTTATTTATGAAATGTCAAACTTTAATATTTCCGTTTTGGAGTTGTATCAGGATTTAATGTCTCATTTTATTCATTTCTAACATTTTATAAAATTTTCCAAATATTCACGCGATGTCAAGAAACCATCCTTGAAATTTATAATGGAATGCCTCTTCTAAATGCAACGAAATGTTAAAAATGACATAAATGTTAATATTGATCAAGACAAAACGTTTTCATCGAACAGAACCAGACATTACTCATTAAATTGACAACATTCAGTGGACTTTTTTGTGGATGTCTTTGCTGTGGACATTCCGTTCATGAACATCATGCAGTGGACATTACGGTGTGAACCTTCCTCTGTGGACCGATTGTCGTAGAATACCACTGCCTAAATATCTGAGTACCCTTCAATAATACTCGCCATTAAGATGATGTTTATTCAAGCCAAAATATAAATAGGACACATTGTTTTCACATCAATTTGTAAATATTGTTTCACATTACAATATATGGTTTTATTTCATAGGTTCAAAGAGGATATCCAAACATTTGGTTTGAGAATACTAATAAAATAAACAAAACGGAGTATAAAAATAATTGAGTTTATTTCTTCAAAGATTCAATCATGATTGCACAACACTTG
The DNA here is from genome assembly GCA_011170035.1 of Teleogryllus occipitalis. NCBI lineage: Eukaryota > Metazoa > Arthropoda > Insecta > Orthoptera > Gryllidae > Teleogryllus > Teleogryllus occipitalis. The sequence goes on from BLKR01002773.1 coordinate 119,786, forward strand.
CAACTGAGAAATTAATCAAAAAAACAGAAGAAAGAGAAGAGACGCAACATGGTGTCAGTCCTTAGCGGCCGTAGTAGCCGTAGTATCCGCCGTAGCCGAGAGCGGAGTAGCCGAGGCCGGAGTAGGCGATGGGGGCGCCGTAGTAGTACTGCTCTGCGGTCTTCAGGCTCTCCTTGGGCTCGACGGCCAGAGCGGCCACGACGCCCAGAACCAGCAGAACGGCGAAAACCTAAAAAAAAAGTCATATTTCATTACTATTTAAAAATTTTCTTGTGGACCTACCTCTTTACACTTCAAAGAAAAATTGAATGTAATACATTTATGTATTATTGTTTTTACTAGTACATATTTAAAAGAGTATAAATCTTATAATGAATTGAGATTAGAATTATTGTAGGGCAAATAAATTCTAGGTTGTTTAAAAATAACTTAATAATTAGAAGTTGAGGTTAAATTATAGCAAAGCGCTAACATTCTAATTGCAGTTAACATTTCAACAAATACTTACGACGAACTTCATGTTGAGAGAAGTATGAATGTGTGCGAGTGGACTCGAACTGGCGACCAAGAGGTTGGGAAGTCTTTTATAGCGGCCGCGCGGAGGGTGTGGCCAATGTTGATACACCCACGTGTCACCTAGCTGGCAACGGCCTTCGAGACAATACCTATAACTGCCGATCTACTTAGGGAAATCCAACACAAAAGTTCCCCCTTGAATTTCTCCATACGTTTTGGATGTACTCAATTTATATCGACAGTATGAAGTAATTGAAGGTACTGAGCTGTACAAATTAGGTTTTTTTTCTAGAATTGGTCGCTATCAAAAAATTAAGTATCTCAAGGACAATATTTCAAAGCGATCCAGTGAATTTGATTTGATGGGAGATGATTTTATTCAATTCACTCTTCATTCTGTTAGAATAGAACATGAACAAAGGAATAGTTTTTTGTTTTCTTTCGTGATGCAAAAATAATTTACATATAGAACACTAAATAGTGAGCGACATAAAAACAAACGTATTACTGGGTTATGCAATTTTTTAATGCTATAGAATTAAAGTTAAATGGTTTGCAGTAAATGTTGCCCCATAATGTTGAACATAATTTCGTTTTTCTAGTTATCTGCCTGAATAATGAAGGATTCTGTATTCGAACGACAACGATCCGTTAGGTCGTTCGGGCCAGTCCGTGAAAAGAAATGTCTCATGTGAAGGATGCATGAATTCCAAACCTTTAATACTGAATTTCATTTTTTTGAGAATATTCTGGAAATAAGTAACCGCTCAGTGCTGGAAAGAAATTATGTTGATCGGTATCCAGTTGAATAGATTCAGCGTTGATAAGCGAATTATTGTCCATATACACAGAATAATGACAATTTTAATAATGAAGAGGTCATGAAGCATATAACAAACAATGGAGGTTTATCTAAGGTAGCTCGATAAGAGTTGTTTTTCACGAGAAATGTTTGAAATAACAGTAGTTTATCCGTTTCATTGCAATTGCTATGATATTACATAACTTATTCACAATCTTGAAGAAATGAAATATTGTAGCACCTCCCAATTTTTACAAAATAGTGAAAAGAACTCACGAGTGAATGCTCTAAAATTCGCGACGAAGTTAGCGAAAGATAAGTAAAGCAACTTGTTGAAACGAACACAAGGTTTGAAGAAATATGTAACATAATAAATATCTAAACATATCTAAAATCTATCGTCGCAATGTTTCAGGAAGTTGATTTTCGGAACGAGACCGTATTTTCTTGGTAAGACTGAGTTTAACTTCAATGAGAGAAGTTCTACATCTTAAGAGAGTGCATCATCACAGTAGCTTACGTTACGTATGATATAGTAATAAGGAAGGAACATAATGACAAAGATGTATCTCCTGTTGATAATGTAAGTCTGAAATTAATAATCGTTTAAAATAAAACAGCATTTCAAAGTTATAAGTCTCATTAAAACGTAACGCAAAAAACTGAAAAATAATTTTGTCTTCGAATTTATTTAGGCTCTATTTGGATGCCTACACTCAAAAATTGATTTTTGAGATTCCTGTGATTGGTGTGGCATTTATTTTGGAGATGAACTCTTTTGAATCGTCATGTTCTTACTGAATATCATATTGAAAATTTAGGTTTCACACCTTCGTTGCTCTTCTAAAATGTAGTAATTATTGTTATTTTTCTTAACTTTGTTTTTATGGCGTGTTTTTGAAATTATAAGATGTTCAGAAATTAAAAATTAAAATAAAGAAGAATGATTTCTTATCTATCAACGAGGCGACCATACCAATTCGCTTGGAAAAACTTCAAGACATATTACGCTTTGTTTTCAAGTCTGCCTACATGCTTTGACATTTCAGAAACATAACCTATTAAATATTCCGAACCTGGGAGATTTAAATTACTCCCAACTGCAAGCCTTCAAGGACAAACCAACGCCACGGCGGATAGGAAAGTTCGGGCGAAAGTTTTTCAGCTGGGGGCAGCCAGATCGGCAGATACGAAAATCGTCTCCAAGGCAGTCGACTGCGGTACCCGCATGTGAACAAGTGGCCACACCTACTCACGAGCGCTATAAAAGACCTCTGAACCTCTTGGTCGCCAGTTCGAGTCCGCTCGCACGTCTACACACATCACTCAACATGAAGTTCGTCGTAAGTTATTGTTCTTTCTATACGATTCCAATGAAAGTAACATTAATAGTCATTACTTCAGAAATATTTTAGGCTTAGAAATCATTGAATCTGCAAAGGTCTTGTGCCTAAAGGTCGCATGGGGTATTGTACTAAACGAGAAAATAAATAACATGTTGCAAAACAACAATTAAAATATAATTATATGTATAATAATATATGAATTTGTTTTTATAGTAGCTGGTGATAAGAACAAGACAGGTTCCTGAAACGTTGTAATAATAAATTATTTCATGAGATTTTCTCGATTTCTTACCAAAAAGTTTGACTGTCTAAAAATATATAGAGGATCATTTACACATGATATGTACAATTATAAAAAATATATTAATTTTTTTAAATTAATTATTAAAAATGATAAAATAGTACATATTTCATGTAGGTACAAGTTTTAAAATTATTAAATAATAATAATTATAATAATGAAAGGAGTAGTAAATTAAGAAACCTTTAAGCAGTTCAACAGTAAGTTCCCGTAAGTGAAGGATGTGCACTGAAAACCAAAGAAGGGTTCATATCTAGAATTCAATTACATTTCATTGGTATATGTAAATTACAAAAAGAACTCGACAGATTAAAAAAACTACCATAATCTAAAAGGAATCAGAACTTTCCACCGAAGTTACTAGGTAATTACTGCCAATTACGACGTTACTCCCAATTAATTCTAATTCATAAGCGCTGATTAAAGCAAGTCAATAATACTCTTTTTACCAGAAATGTTGGTCAAAGACAAGGAGGCAGAGTAATAATCTTCGCAAATATATTTTTTTAATATTTGAGAGATGTATAACAATACTGAAGTACAATGAGATCATTCTTAATGATTTTTCTATTCTCTAAAGATTATCATTATTTATACATTATTTATATTTTTCATTAATTACTTTCTACCAAATCTCAAATAAAATAATATTTTAATACTTACGTAATACTATTGTTCTCTTTATCGAGAAATGATAGAGACAATATTTTATCAATGTTTACAATGTTACTTGTTTTAGGTTTTCGCTGTCCTGCTGGTTCTGGGCGTCGTGGCCGCTCTGGCCGTCGAGCCCAAGGAGAGCCTGAAGACCGCTGAGCAGTACTACTACGGCGCCCCCATCGCCTACTCCGGCCTGGGCTACTCCGCTCTCGGCTACGGCGGATACTACGGCTACTACGGCCGCTAAGGACTGACACCATGAATCTTCTCTTCTCTTCCTTCTTGATCGAATATTTCGTCACGATGAATTATTTGAAAAAATAAATATAACTCTTCTTATTTATATATCCCGTTTCATTTTGATCCCAGGCTAAATGTTTCAGTTTCCTTGCTCCTCAGTATACGTAATATCCGCTATAAAAACTACTAAAATTGAAATGGACGAACATTTTTCGAAAAATCACATATATTCCAACAATAATATTTTGACTTCAATTAATTTTCAGAATAAAATCCTTAACATTTACTGATGTAAAAATAAGTAGACTTTGCAAATAGCCAGATAATTAAAATAATACATTTGTTGACAAACAATAGTAATACCGCTTTTTCTTCCAGACATCACTCGATAAAATTGAAATGAAAGTACTTATGATATACAGGTTTCACGTAAACCCGAAGGTTCAAGTACTTGCATACTTCTCGGTAATCGTGTACCCTGTCCGAACCGATGTAATGTCTCGGATCCTAGTAACAAATGAATTACAATAACCAGAGAAATATACGCTAAAAATAAGAATACCTCAGATACAATAATTACACAACATGAACAAGGAAGGTGGTTTGGTAGAGTAAGAAAATTCAAACACAAATTTGCGTACGAAAACAACGTGCATTTATTTCACTGAAATAAGAGCCAAAGTTGTCATTGTGACGTATGAAGAAACGTGATGAATGCGATGAGAGTAAACCAGGACGTAGGGAGGTCCCTAGCGCCCGTAGTAGTAAGCTCCATAGCCGAAGGCTGGGTAGGCGGCGTAGGCGTAGGGCGAGGCATAGGCGGCGTAGTACTGCTCAGCCGTCTTCAGGCTCTCCTTGGGCTCGACGGCCAGAGCGGCCACGACGCCCAGAACCAGCAGGACAGCGAAAACCTGCCAGAAAACTGTTCATGAGAAAACAGAAATTGGACATGGCGAAATACGAATTAGTACAAATTGTCTTCTCAAACACGCTATAGTTCACGCGTTCCTATCAAGGTTCTGATATTTCAATGGCGCGTCTAGACTGGGGAATCTTGGCCATAGCAATGTACCTCGATATAAATAAGAAAAAGAAGCAGGTTAAAAATAGTTAGGTTCGGTAGAAAAATTTAAAAAACAACCCGAAATCTTAAAGCATATTCTGAGATTGCATTGAGAATAGAACAGAGGATGTTCCTTTAAAAATTAACAGTTTAACTGAAAAAACAACTAAAAAGCAACTGAAAAAAGACCATTCTTGATTTCATTCCCGAAACACTGGAAGTACTGATTGTAACATTTTATACGAAAATATTAACAAGAAAACTTACTAATTAATTGATATTTCACATTTTTCTGGGAATATAATGCATGTCTTCAAATTGTTTATTGAAATATATCAATTAACATGACCTTTTTAAATTGTCAACTGGACGAAGTACTCGGTATTGTTACATTTCTGTTTGCAAAATATATATTTATGGTAGTTGAATGCTTCATGCTTCAAAATACATTCATCTAGTCCATTCATCGAAACCTCAAGATATTTGGGGCATTAAAAGAGAATGATATTAAAAATGTTAACATTTCTGTTGAAATATCTATTTTGTTCTTCTGTCAAACTTTGGCAATACATCTATTCTGAACAGAAGTTAGAACATATCTTTTATAAGTAAAATAAACTGATCCCTGAAATAATGAAAAAATATATTACTTTTGTGTAGCCCCAGTCGATATATTTGAAACTAACATTTCTACATTCATTAATTATTTACGTTTAGTCCTATTTAATGAAAATATTTTTTATAAGTTCGGAAAGTAAAAAGCTTTTGTAAGTTGGCTGATGTGTTACATAAAATTGATTTTTTTTTATTCATTCGTCAAGACGTCTTCGAGTATCTGAAATGAGTAATCTTAAACACCAAAACATCGATTGTGATTATTCGCCTTCTTGGATTTCCAGCCAGAGTTCTCCCCGATAATATCTTCCGAAAGTCATCTTTACAAAATAATATATCAAAAGGTACCTATTTCAAGACAATCATCATGTAATTGCTATTAATCAGAATATCAAAATATTGAATAGGGGTGTTATGTGAACCGGCATTGCATGATACAACCACTTCCTAGAAATTTTTGAATTAATAAAAAAAAAAAAATTTGCGAACTTCAATAATATAAGTCAATGACGATTAGTAATTACTTCTTGAAAAAAGATATTTTCACAACTCAGAGCCACGCTGAACCTAAACGCAATTCGTGCGCTAAATCTAGTGCAATGACCCGACGAAAACAAATGCTCCACATTACTAGTAGTTCCTCCATCCACCACATATCGTGCTGCTGCTCCAGCGCTCGGAGAGTACGTTGGCATTGCGTTAACGGGAGAAGTGCTGCTCGTAAAACGTCTTTTAATTAACCATAATTCCGTATTGAACGACTTATAATTTTTTAACGTAAATAAATGATACTGTTGATATGATTAAAACAAGATTATCAGTGGATCTTAAATTAAAATATGCGCAAATTAGAAAAATATTTGTAGCAGCTGTGTTGATATATCAATCACGCAAGTTGTAACTCGGAGCTGTCCTGTCAAAGCGATATCATACGTTGGTTCGTCAACGTTTCCTCCAATCTTTCGCGTCCTTCTGCAGGACTAACAGAACTCACACTCCGCATAAATTCCACGAAATAATGATAGAAACATCGACCCATCGGCCTATAACACGACGTTGTCAGGTCTCCAGAGCTGATCTACTCTGAACACGTAATCGTTCTACTTGATAATTTTATTCTTTCACACCACTGCGCGTAGGTGGATTATGCGCATGTGTATATGACCTCATAACTTCTTGAAGTAATTAATGAATACTGATGACCAAAGTACCAAACAATCTATTTTGAAGGAAGGATTTTCTCCAGTCCCTCGAGAGAATTTCAAATCGAAATGACGAGCGCTGACAAGATCAATTATAAATGCTTTCCAAATATTTTTAATTGTTGGGCCGAAAATATTTATTTATAAATAATAACACTGGACTGAACACACTATTCAATATAAAAACTAATGTCCGTTGTAAATGATTTGTCCCCGAATAATGGTATAAAAATCTCATTAAAACAATAGCGAAAATGCTGCTTTTAAAAACATTCACAAAAATGCTAATGAAAATTCAGTGCAAAACGCAAAAACTTCGTCGCAAAAACTCATAAGAGCGGTTTATTATTTTTTTCCTTAAGTGAATAATGAAATTTAAAAACCAAATCGTCAGTGGACGCGGCAGCGCGAGTACTTACGACGAACTTCATGGCGGCAGCGGTGAGCGGTGCACGAGAGGCCTCGATCTGCCGTGGCGCTGCGGGGAGCGTCTCTTATACCTCTCCTTCCCCTGGGGAGGATCGCGGCCGTGACACGCGCGTCCTTGACGCCCGAGGGCCCTCGCGCCCTCCGACCGCCCCGCCCAACCTCAGCGCCGCCCACTCGCGCTGCCAATCACGCGGGCGCCACATCCGCCAGCATCGCCCCCCCCCCGGTCGCTGCTCCGGCGGGCGCGCATTTTGTCAGGTCGCCGTTGCGCTCCAACGGAGGGCTTGAGGTAAATGTGGATTTAATCCACTATTTTCACGCGTCACTGTGGGAACTGCACAGGTCATCACACTGGTGGTTTACATTCGCCTTCCATCTTATGAAGGATGGCAAGATGGTCGTGGGGGTGACAGATGTCGAATGTGTCAGTATTTTGTGTTTTTTGGCGCGTGAATTTTGACGATATTTCGTCCTGTGAGTGCGTGAATATTATAGCCGTCCGGTGGAAGCTTCTCTCCTCCGGTGGACCGTGAGATCCAGTGCCATTTTATACCTCTGCTTTCGGAGGTTTCCTCTTCCCATCTATCTCCGCCGGCGGGGCATCGCTCCAGCCGGAACTTGATCTAAGGCCCCGACAGGTCTTCCGATCGATGAGATAGTGTTATGCGTGTTTGCGTAATAGGACAAGATTGGACAAGGATGAGGGACAAAAGATCGAACGCGGTCCGTGACGCTTTTCTTGCAGTACTGCCCCGGAATTCCTCTGTTGTTGATCGGAGAAACCTCGGAAAACTACCGATCAGATCAGTCCAGATAGCTGTTAAGTTCGACCCAGCTATATGGGTAGTTTCGACAATCTCGCCCCCCCCCCGTTGAGATATTCTGAATCATCTCCCTCGTTGAGACTAGAATATACATGACCTCCCGCACAGCGACCCAGCAAATTCATCAGCAACGCTTCCTCTGAGCCATCTCAGCCAGTTCGGCTGCCGCTAGCGCGTTTTGTTTTCGCCCGGTCGTCAACGGGGATGAATGTGACTGATTGATTATTGATTCCGGGCGCGTCAACTACTGAGGTCATTAATCCCGTACGTGTAGTGCGTGTTTTTTACGTCTGGAGGTGGCAGTGATCTTCTTCTAGATGGCGAGATCCAGCGCCGACCTACCGTCGGCTTGCGGGTTTTTTCCCCAACCAGGTATCCCAGGTTCCCAACCAGCGGGACACCGCCCAAGCTGAGCTAAGTTGTAAGTCTCCGACCAGTCTCCCGGCATGTGTGGTAGTGTAGTGCGTGTCAGTGTAAGTGTGTGTATAAGGGGTGAGGATAGGACAAGAAAGAGGAAGGAAACATCACACGCGGTCCTTGGCCCGTTTGTTAGGGTACTGCTCAGACTTTCGCCTGGTGTTGATCGGAGACACCACGGAAAATTACCGATCAGAGCAGCCGGCCTCTAGAATTCTCTTCCAATCAGCGATTGAATTTGACTTAGCTGATAAGCTAGTGTCGAAAATTCTGCTACCGTCGGGACTCGAACCTAGGACCTCCCGGACAGAGGCACTGCAGTGACATCAGTTGATGTACTGAGTTACCGCTCCCGATGGAATGAATGTGAATTTGATTGATGAGTACCGTACTTATTCTGAGGGAAGGTAGGGAAAGGACCTTAACCTTCGTTTTTGTGAACGGGCGATGGCAGTGGTGGTTTTAGTTGCCGTATTGGGGATGACCTGGTGATCATGATGGTGACTAGAAGCGGATTAATAACTTAGTCGCCCACTTTTTCAAATAAAAGTTATAGTATATAATAAGAAGTATAATTATTTATGTTTAAAAATTCGACTAAAATTCAATGCAATATGCAATATATATGACTAAAATTCAATATCATTTAATTAATAATTTATGGGTGTTCACTTTTTCTTATGGAAAATTAGTTAATTTTAAAAGTTTGATGTAGTACATAAATTCATCATGTTTTTGCTTTTTGTGTAGTTACGCATGTTTATTATTCTACCGTTGCTCTACCGTTAATTCTTAAAATTACGCAATAACTACAAATAGCATATGAACGAAATAAGACATCTTAAGGCACAATATCAAAATTATGTTTTCAGTATGTATAATGTCTAAAATTTATATTAGAATAATTAATTATTTATAATATGAATAATTATTTATAAATAATTTATTAAATTTCCCGCTAACCGCGAAAACTATTTTTTTTCCTGCTGACTGCATTAAAAACTCGCAAATCTGACGGGAATTCCGCCTATCTGGCAACACTGGCTACAACATAGAATTATACGTTCTAAGAATTCCGATCAAGATAACCGGAATCCGGTTCTCGTGAGTTTTTTTCGGTAATTGTAAATTAATCTTAATTCTAAAAATATAAACATTTTGAATTAATGTACTCATATTCAACATTAATTAACTCATTTTAATTATTTCAATTCATCTAGCAGAAGGTATTATCAGCTTGCTATTAAATTGATTTTCGATTATTTATTCATTTTGTTCAATACTCATAGAATACCAATTTTAAAAAAGGAAAATCGCCCGGGACAAAGAAGAGGCTCTTTAGACACAATTTTAGTACACAATTTTTGCCACTGTGCGCACGTGCCTCCTCTGTCTATTCGTAAATCCGCCACTCATGGTGGCATGTGAAAGATTATGTGATGGTTCAGGTAGGGCACGCGGTGCTATATGAATCGAAAGCGCAAGTCCTTGCAAAATTACGTGGGTGGGATTGGACCCTTGGACTCTACTTCCGCCCTAGAAACTTCGTCCCTCGGATGAATGTCCTGCCAAGGAGTTGGAAACTCCCGCTCAGAGTTGCTAGTTTCTCGGTGACAGAACGTGAGCATTTAGGGCATTCAGGCTCCGTGCTTCGGGTGTGGCGACTCTGCTGCCCCAGTTGGGCTGTGGTTTCGTCGTGGGCTATCGAAAAGGAGTTTGCATCGGCGTCCGCGAGTGACGTTTCATGTCTTCGATGGCAACCTGGATAGCTTCGAGCGTGCGAGGTTGATGTTTCACATTTCTGTTCACTGTTGTAGCGTATCATGGTATCGGTCTAACGGCGCACTTGTACCGGCGGAGGACGAAGATAAGAGCCACTAATTGCGTAAGTGATCATTCCGGGTAAAGTACAAGCTGTGCGAAGGCACTACCCGACGGATCACACATATCCCCGCTCCCACAATAAGGTACCAACGATGGGCTGATTTAACATCATTACGGGACCCAGGAAGTTTCTAACAAACTTCGAAGATGCGTGATGTAGCGAATTTACCTGTGTTTTCTTCAAGGTACTTAATGTATCGTGGGTGGAAAATCGTCTAAGGAGAGCGAATGCGTTCTGAATTGATTAAACCATACCAAAGAATTTACAAAAAATCCGAAACGTTGGCCAACTAATTGTTTCGTTGTTCATAATTGACCAATCCCGTGAACTACATCCCCTATATCATCAATGATCATGAATTCTACAATGGTTACAACAAACCAGCGTTTCGACATATGTTTTAATTCGAGGGTTTTCTGAAGGAAACGGTACGGAAAGCCTGGTTCTTCACGCATAAAATACTCGTATAAGGCAGCCAAACAGAATTTGCAAATTTAAGACCTGTGTAATCAAAACGATTATCTGCGTCGTGATCAGTGTTTTTATTTATAATTTAATTCAAAACTGAGAATAAATTTTATTCAACATTTCCAAACTAAAATACTCTAAATATTTTTGAAATATTGCACAGCGCCCTATGACGTGTCCATTTAGTATTATAATTGGCAGAGATGTCAAGGTATTTAAAGAACCCCATTAGAACGTATAAATCAGTATAAATGTAAAGAAGTTTTGTAAAAAGATCAATAATGAAAAAAAAAACAGATACTTCAATTTTTCCGATTCATCTACCAAGATCAATATCTTTCACAGTTCATTTGCTATCCTGACCGGTGAATTGAGGGTACTAACAACACATTCACGGATTAGGCTGTTGGATCACAAGAGAAATAAAGAAAAATGGTTCACAACTCAGCATTTTAAGTCTCAATTCAGTCGGTATTAATACATCTGATTAACTTTCTGTAAGAAAAAGAAGAAAAGAAAAACGATGATTTCCGAATTTCCTCCTAAACCTTCCCATTTGCGCTCATGAAAAAACTAAGTCATTACTCATTAAAATCTGGGTATCTGAAATCTGAATACGGAAAGATGTAGTTATCGTATATTAGCCTTTTCGTGGTAAAACGAGTTACTAAACACGGCTGAATTTGGAGAACCGTAAATTCGAGTTATACAAGTTTGAGTCATGTAGCTCTACTCTGTTACCTTCCAAGTGCAAACAAATCTGAAATGAGCAAGAAAAGGGAGTTGTGTTACTTAGCGTCAAATTTATAGGAAAACATGAAGTTTAAGAAATCTTGCATAATGAGAGAGAATTGAATGAATGTTCCTATAATATATACATATTTAGCCCTTAGAATATCACAATAAACCCTTTTTTCAGTGAAATGTGTGAAAGACCTAAAAATGTGTGTGCATAACTGATTTGTTACTTAACTCTTTTCCTGTGCCCCACGTAAATATTAGTCCTCGCTTCCGTATTGCGTGGACGAAATCGTAACCGATTGCGCCTCGTAGCGCGAGTGTAGGCCACCCGCGGGACAGCAGCGGAGTGAGTCAGTGTGTCGAGCGCGGCGGCGGAGCGTGACGTTGCCTGGCGCGGGGGGGGGGGAGTTGGGTCGCAGTCTCGCGGCGCGGCGAGAGGCTTGGCGCAGGGATGGGGAACTGGCGGGCCAGAAGTGGGCGTGGCGGGAGGCTGTTTACGGGGCGGGGCGGGGCGGGGCGGGTCAGGATGCGAGAAGTGAAGATATTTTGGATCGGAACAGTTGGATGGAGCGGGGATGACGGTAGGGAGCTGGCCGGACTGCGTGTGGCGAGGGATGGGATGGAGTGGGTGTGGTGGGAGCGAGTTTAACAGTTGGGAGCGGGGCAGGCCGGGGGCGGCTGGGAGGGGCGGAGCGGGATGAGAAAGGATGGGGTGGCTCATGGAAGAAGCTCGGAGCAGCGGGGTGGGATTGGGCGGGGTTAGTGCGGCGGGACGGAACATGGAAGGGGCTCGGACCACAGAGGGTGGAAGCGGCCTGAAGGGGGTGGAATGCCTGAAAGGGGTTGGAGCTGGTTCGCGGTGGATGGAATGGGTGTGGTAGGGCGGAGCGGGGCGGAGCGTGGCGGGGCGGGGCGGTCGGTACATAACAGTTGATTGACGCGGAGCGGCGGCAGCTTTGAAGGGGCGGGGCCGGGTGGCAGGGGCTCGGCGCGGAGCGGGTGAGTGGGTGGGGGGCGGGGGCGCGGCTCCGTTGGAGGTCGCCCTGTGCGAGCGGTGGCCGGATCACCGCCTGCGTGCTCGGCGTCTCCGGCCACCCGCGGACCCACGCGCCGCCACCTGCCCCACCTCGCCCAGCCGCCCCGCCCACCGGCCAGCCTCTGTCAAGGTCCCGGCGCGCGGGCACGCGGCTGCGCGAGGCGTGGCCCGGGCCCAGGCGGGGCCGGCGGCGGAGGCGGAGGCGGAGGGGGGCAGCTTGATCGCGTGGTCGGAGGTAGACTAAAAGGTGTTGACGTGTGTATTTGTGCACATCGCTATGTTTATTTTGTACGTATTCGGCATTAAAAATGTCTTTGACAACAAGCATGTACGAAATATTTATGCCAGACTCGAATTGCGTGTAACAAACATATCGAGTTACCGAAAAGAGTAAGACACAAAATCGATAGAAGGCATTAAAGGTTTATAATAGAATTGTAGCTTCTTGTGTGTTTGTCAAGAACCGCGCATGTAAGTGACCAAGGTGGCGACAGATTTGAGAATGACCGAGAACGCCCTATGAATACTTGCAGAGGCCTTTGTGGACTGGAGACAGAAAAGGTGTCGCATACCACAGAGTAAATGACAGAGAATAGAATGCGTAGCAGCAGGAAATTCGCATTCACAACCCATACATTGCAACAAATAGGACGGAAACAACGTAGTGGAATGGATTCAAGAGAAAGTAAGAAAAATCACCAATTGCAACATATTTATGCCACTGACAAATAGAGAATTGCCTCGTGTATTCACGGAGAGAACGAGTTAAATGGATAGTGCAGACAAATGGTGAAAGTAACTTATATAATGGTAAAGATATTAAATAAGAGGCGTTTTAATAATGCTATTCAAATTCATGAACTAAGAAGTGAGTAATAGCGTTTTGTCGACGATAGTTTCAGTGGAAGAGAAAAACAAAAGGGATTAAAATAACTCGGCAGGTAATTTCAATAACGTAGGAAATGAACAGCAAGTGCGGGCTGTAAAAAATAATCTGAAAAACATTCTCTCAAGACGCCTGAGAGGGTGAGAGACTGTTTATGGTAACGTAGGCACCGTCCGGTTCGCAATACACGTATCTGACAGCGAAAGAAAAAGCGAAGGAACCAAAATAAAAATGGCATCTTGTAGATCGGGGTCGAACAAACTGGTTGGAAACGAGTCACGATCAGTAACGTAGCTGCTTGTGGCTTCGATGGTTTAATCTGGCAAGGAATGCTTCGGTACTCTTTGCAAAGATCCTATGTACAGAAGGTGTGTAATTAAATTTTGTATAAAAATACAAGGTATATGTGAGATTTAATTCGATTGTTTGAAATGATAATTGAATTCATTCAGAAACGTGTTTTTGGTTAATAGAAGAATAATGCACAGCTGAAGAAAAAGAAGAATAAATTAAAAACAAAAGGATTGCAAGGTTCATCTAACTTGAACCGAAATGGTAAAAATTATTAATGATGATTCATGATCACCAAAGTAATGCTAAGTTTCTTCTCTTTATTTTTGGGTACGTACACCAAAATATGTATTAAACTTTGGAAAACTATAACTTATGAAGTGGCTTATATAAGTTTTATATTTAAAACCAACAAATCCGGTCCTCTAAAGACGTAATTAAAAATATAAAATAGTTAAGATAGGCCTCCGTGAAGATCCATCAAAAGGACAAATTTGTTAAAATAAGCATTGGAATATTCAAAATTCCCCTACATTTTGTTTTGTTTTTATTAGTTATACCTACAAATAATACCAGTAGATTTCAAGAAAATAATCTATCTTTCATTAGAATGTTTACTATGCAGTTAACTAAACAACAGTAGCGGATGTTTAAATATAATCATTAAAATGAAAACTTCCGAACGAAAACACAACTGGCATAAGAACTAGAACCACAACCACATAGGTGTGCTACGTGTAACTGCTTTAGTTGTGAACAAAAGGCATATATTTTGAAACACTATTTTAGTAATGGGTTTTACGAGGAGAAATATAAATTATTTTCTAAAAGATTCCATCAAACCCATGAGTCCATTTGTATTCAGTGCAAAAAACAATGAAGAATGAAAAAGCTTATTTTCCAAAATGATCATTTAGTAAACAAGGGAGGGACCAAGGTCACAAAGGCCGAAGAGCTGTAGTTGCTTCGTGCCTGAAGGGTCGCGGACTCATATCCCGCCCGGGCAGTGGATGTTAGTGTTCGTATGAGTTCTGCTACCGTTGCCCGAAAGTTACAAAACCAGTATTAATTCTAATGGTCCCCGTATGACCTTAGAAGTTGAAAAGTGACCTTAAATAAGGTAATAAACACTGAGGGCAATTAGTGCCGAATTTCATGTTTCATTTAATTAACTAGGTTGTTACCCGGAATTTCAAGTCCTCCGGAGCAAGAGGAAATGCAGTTCTTTCGTTAAAAAATCCTTAATGTAAATTTTAAACAATTCATTGAAGATTTCCGTATTTACGCGGATCTAATGACTAGCAAAACTAAAAATTACAAACAAAGAGTTCGAATGTAATGCGCATCAATGCTGGTATAACATGTACCGTTTTATTTAAATTAATGTACGATAACAATAGATTTATGGTATTCATAAACCATCAGATTATAGAAATGAAAGTTTTCTATTGTTAGATGACATAATGTTAAAGAAGAAAATTAGTGAACATGAAATTAAGAAAGTATTTCTTAATTAAGAAAGTCTTTCAAAATTAATTTATTAATACAATAAATTAATCCATATAATAATCAAAAACCTCAAAATAGATCAATGATAAACTAAATTGAATTCAAAATATCCAGCAATCCATTGTAACGTAATAAACGAACAAATTCAATGAAGTTACTGGCGTTCTATGGAACTTATTTGCACTCGAATCTAATGCACATTACGATTTTGAGTACTCCATTTGCTCAAAAAAGGACTGTGTCAGGTTAGCGTAAATTATGTATGTGTATTTGAACACGAAGTCGATAGCACGTGAAATTCTAAATTTTACAGGAGTGCTATTCTGATATCCTGAGATTATTTGAAGTGGTCTTCAAGCATGAGTAAATAGACAATTTGACTTAAATTATATTAATCAATGTTCTAGAATCATTGTTATAGCATGAATAATCAGAGAAATTGACTGAGCTCGTTGGAGTATTTGATTTTTCAAAATTTAAATTTTGATCCTAAATACACTTGTTCACATTCTCTCGGAAATTCTCAAGAAATTTTACTTATCTGATTCCACAAAAATGTAAAGAATAATTAGAAGAGTACAGTAGTACAGGCGACTGATTTTCACACAAACTTAACTATCATTTTATCCCCTGGGATCAATAATATACCCACAGTGTGTTGTAGGGAACGTTTTATGTTCTTAGGCTATAAGTATGGGTTAGGTTTCCAAATAATTTCAGAGAATCCTGTAACTACGAAATAAAGTGTATATCATCTTCCAAAGAGGAAAATAGTTTGATTAGAATTGCAATAGTAACTAATGATAATCTCTGCGAGAGTAGATATTGATAACCCTGAACTATGTAACTTTTCAATATTAGGTGTGTTGTATTGAAATTTGGAAATGTTCCATTGAACATTCGTATTCCAGTGATCATGTTTCATTTCACTCATAAAACGCAGTTTCATTTCAGTTAAAAATAGGAGAGAGTTTGTTGTTTGAATCACAATATTATTCAAAAAACGCTTAATTAATTTTAGAACAAAAGTAGCATTGTTTGCTAGAGAAAAATTCAAATTAGAGCTATTTGACGCCTCAGACGTCATTTGAATTGGCACTGTACACAAAGTTTAATGCGCCTCAAACATTCAACGAAGACGTTGTCCTTGATTTTTACTTTTCTTTTAGCACAAATACGTTTAATGGTAATGAGTGCTTTGCAGGAACAACATTCTTGATCAAGAAAATATTTCATTAACTCTTGATATTTACTTAAATATCAATGTCACAAAAGAAAAGCAATAAATTACTTTATTCGGTTACTGGTCCTGATATGTTTGAAAAGGATTTTTATTATATCTGTGGCTGCGTGCATTTTTTCCAAATTACTATCATCTAAACTATGTATTTACTAGTTATCCCATCCTCTCTCAAATACAAATTCATATTCTTCTTCTTCCTTCCTCTTCTTAATAATAATAATAATAATAATAATAATAATAATAATAATAATAATATCCTACTTTTTCTCAGCTATTCTTGCTGGTAAAAATGCTCACCTTCCTCAGAGTTGTTTTGGGGACAGGTTCGGTCACAGAAGAACTTCATCTTATATCTGGACTTAAGATAGAAATTTTCTAAGGATATGGGCTGTTTGCAACAAAACTGCGCGCTGCCCCATGTTCAGAACGTTTTTCGGTAGTTAAAGTTCTGTTAAGTTCTTTAGGAAGTTTTTACTGACTAGACCTTCCGTCGATATCACGAGTGGGTATGTTTTGGTAGAATTGAATTTCCAAATATGTTTTAGTTCATAGCATAAGTTTTCATATTTCGAAATTTTTTCTATTTCTTTCTGTTTGATGTTGTAGGATAATGGTACTGAGATGTCTATTATTACTCCTTCTTGCTTCTTTTTATCAATAAGGAGAATATTTGGCCAATTGTAATCGACAGTACGATCAGTTTCAACTGGTCTGTGTCAGTACAAAAGGCTGGAACTTGTTTCCAGCACTGGAGGAGGGGTGTACTTATAGAATGGCGGTGTCGATTCATCCAATAATTTATGCTCTAATGCAATTGCCCTGTGCACGATTTTCGCAACTTGATTATGCCTTCCTAAGTAAGCACTGTCTGAGAGGGAGGAGCATGTAGCTGCGATGTGTTCTATAGTTTCTTCTACAGCTCCACACTTCTACATTTATCCACCACATCTTCTTTTAAACAATGCTTTCGATAGTTTCTTGTCTTGATATCGCGAGTGGGTATGTTGTTCTTATTATTATTATTATTATTATTATTATTATTATTTATTATTATTATTATTATTATTATTATTATTAATATTGTTATTGTTATTATTACTATTTCTTGCGATTCTCAGTAGTTTGAATTTGTCTATTCCTGCCACGATAAGGAAAGAGCTCGGTCACTGAGGAGAGAGATTTCACTCTGACCCCAAGACCAATATGGGAGCCTTATTTGTGTTAGTTCAATAACTTGCGAA
>BLKR01002773.1:142500-178339 GCA_011170035.1 Teleogryllus occipitalis
TTAATAAGTGATGAAAATGCCTCTAATTATCCACGCGTATATGCAACCCATCAAAATTTCCGCTTAAAGGGTTTTTTTTTCTTGACATCGATCATGAATAGCTCGGAAACAGTAAAACAGGTTTCCGAGGCCGAATGTCTTGAGTTATGTTCCCCGCCGAGTAATCTACAAATGAGATCTTTGGGGATCTTCAATTACGTTCCTTTGCAGGAAGTAGGCAGTCCATTTGGATACTCCTTCTTTGTTGAATTTATTTCTTTTTACAGGAAATTCGAATTTTGATACCAAATAATGTAACATATGTTCTTAACAATTTTTTTATGATTCGCTACAGATGGCGCTGTAAAATCTAAATTAAGTTTCTTCAGTAACAGAGAGACAAGTTTCATTTTCTAATCAATTTACGATAATATCGTTTTTCATTTTCAGTTTCGTTACTACCTAGAATATTTTGCTATTGATTTCGTGACACTGGCTTAAAGATAGAAGAAGCTACTCGAACGTTCTTTGAAATGCAACGAGAAACCTCTTTTCGGTCCGGGATTTTACAAACTATAAGATTCTTTTTCTGATGTAAAATTGGGAACAAACGTATTAAAAAATCAATAAAAGTGAATTGATATTTTAATTAACATTGTTGAAATTTGTGTTACAATACTGAATATTTTGTTGCAACTTCTGTGTTAGAGAAAACAAAGGCAACTGACAACATATTTATAATCTCTAAATTTTTACTTCTTGTATACGTATGCTTTCTTTATGAAAAGTCTCACATTTGTTTCACTAGTACATTAATTCTGTTTTCAAAAACAAGTAAACTGATTAAAATTAATTAAAAAGTAAAATAGAATTCAACGGATTTACGGACGGATGGACGGGCAGACAGACGTTTTGCCGTCATTCAAGTTTTTGATATCAAGGACCCACAAAACGAATTCTGACTACATCACGTGATAGAAGATTCTTGTTCTAAATTTAGCAACTGTATTTATCCACTTGTTTGTTCCCAGAGTTTTATACCAAACATTCGCCAAAAATTCACAGCATTGCGCATCATTTCCGAACTTTCTCTCTACTGTGTAGGGAGAATGTAGAAAATTCAAAAGAAATATATATAAGCTCTTCCTTTCGATGTCGGTTGAAAATGATCTTTTCTTGTGCACGAGATTCTGCTAAGAAACGAAATAATAACTCCGATAGTTTGACACTTAACTTGCGTTTTTTTCTAACTTACTCAGTTTAATCATAATGAAATGATTAACATTAGGTACTGTAGATTACAGTCTGGTATCTGCGAAATTTATCTCAGAAAAAGAGGGATGTTATGAACACCTGTGTCCTACCAGTATTATTACACGGTTCACAGAGTAAAGGGAGAAAACTATGATAAAAATATGTCAAAGGAAGATGGAAAGAAAAATATTACGACGTATTCTAACAACGTAGGGAAATTTACACCTCTTTTGAAATTATTTATTTATTTATTTATTTATTTATTTATTTATTTATTTATTTATTTATTTATTTATTTATTTATTTATTTATTTATTTATTTATTTATTTATTTATTTATTTATTTACTTATTTATTTACTTATTTATTTATATCTATATCCTTCTTTCTACCTATCTCCCTCTTTCTAATTCTAACCCTCTCTTTATCTCTACCTCTTGTCACTCCACCAGCCTTGCCATTCAACGTTTGCATTATTGTTATTATTATTATTATCATTTTCATTATTATACAATAAATAAATTTAAATTTTTAACCCGTTTCTTTAACGTTTTTGTTTTTCATTGGTTGAATTCTACAGGATCTTACCGTTCGCACGGTACGATTCATCCACAAATCCGTATGCAAAGTCCATGATTTCGGATACGCCTAGACGTGAAAAGAGGTCCAGACGTTGGTGCACAGCGGTAAAGAACCGTTTCCTGTGCTTATAAAAAGGATCTTCCTCTTCAGCTCCTGAAAATCAAAATAAATCGCTCAAAAATTTGGAATACATGTTTAGGAAATTATCAGACGAACACAAGAAATGGGGATTAAAAATGAATATGAGAAAGATATTTTATAATCGGGTGTGGAGTAAATAATACAGATTTAATTTTACAGTACGGAAAAGGAAATTTATATGTTAATCAAAATTTAAAAATTTGGGAGTAGAAATAAATAAGGTTGGAAATTAAGTTGATATTGTAATGATTTGTACCGGTCCGATAACATAATTTATTAAATAATTTATTGAACAGTATTTCCAGTCGAACTCCAAGAGAATTTAGGCAACGCCGGAAAACAATGAGCGATCGTGCCGCGGAAGGGGAGTTTTTTGGAAATCAGTGAAAACGGGAAATTTGGGGCAGGGCAACGTGAACACCATTTGGCGGACAATTTTAGAAAAACTATGACACCAAGATCAAGAAAATCGCACCACGGGTTCACGAGAAATCATAAACGAAAGAATTTGTATTTTTAACATGCTTGAAGTAGCAACATGAAGTCATTGTTGATATGCTAATGACATAGGGAAAACCACATTTCGGTTAATTTCTTGAGAACGCGTCGACGGATTACGTCGAAACTTTGGAAAGCAATAGAGGAAATTACGAGGAATCCGGCAAAATTAGTCTCGACCCGGAGGAACGAATGTAAGACCGGAAAAAATTAATCTAAAGTATCATTACATAGGGGATTAAGAAACAATCGACGCGCGAGTAAAATACAGCAACACCACACGGCATCCCGGAAGGTACGAATATTACATTGTAAATAAAAGGAACAATAAAAAGACCCGATGACAACGGATTAAATGTTTACAAGGCCCAGAAGAAAGATAGTGATTACGAAACAGCGCTAAACACCGAAAATGTCGAACTTGAACATAAAATATAGTGGTGAATTTCAGTCGGTGATGGGCGGCTGTTTTGAAAGATGAACAACGCTAAGAAAAGGACAACAATATTGTGTTGAAGTAGACGGGTGAGAAGCAGCTTAGATCTGGGAGAGGTCAGATGTATGTGATAGTAGTGAAACTTTTATTTTCGGACTTGAACACGATACCGTTGATTTTATTTTGCAGTGTTAAGTAATGAACAGTAATCTATCGCAACATTTATTGGTGATTAATGGAATTTAGGTCGCGTTAGAATATTAGTAGAAATTTAATTATTTTAATTATTCGTCATTTTCGTTCGTGTTTATAGTAATTTTGTAATAGTTGTTTTTGTGTTTATCCCGGAATAATTGAGCCGGCGGAATTAAATTTAAGGACGGTGAATAATCGCCGCGAACAGTAATTTTTGGATTTTGGACGACGGGCGATTGAATTGGAGCCTGGGCAAAGGAGACTGGTAGCCAGCGAGTATCTACGTGTCCAGCGGGGTTGGAAGCAGACGGCAGTGCTGTGTAGGCGAGATGCGCAGAGTGGCAGAACAAGGGAAGTGACGACAACCTATTTTTTTATTATTGCGTGAATGAAGGAAATCCACAAAAGGGAAAGACATTCTGTTGAAGACCAAGTATTGTTTCATTAGTATTAGATTAAATTTTAGGGTACAACAGAATGCGCATTCGAGTGAATGAGTGTAAATATTTTTTTTTTGTTGTTATGTGTGAATGTGTATAATTAATTTTATGGGTTATTGTATGTGTTTGAATATTAGTGTCAATGTGTTTATGCAAAGGAGCAGAAATCGCCGCGACCAAACGAATGCGGTGATGTTCATAGACCGTAACGGGCAGAATTTGTGTTAAATTTGCTAATACAGTAAAATAAATAGATGAGCGCCTACGGCGGATCATTTGAATTTTGAATTGTGTTATGTGTACGTTATTTATTAGCTAGAAACTGACCCAAGCACGATCACGCCGATATTTTTTTTTTAGTGTTCTCCGTATGGAGCGATCATAGGATTCACGCCAAGGTGAGGCGGGCAAATGCTAGCTGAGGCGCGGGCACTAAAGATCAGCCGGGAATTAATAAGTAGGAAATTGTGTGACAGTGGCGACCAACGTGTATGTTCAGATGTTGAGGTTTTTTAGGTTTATGTGTATGTTTATGTAGGTGTTTATTTATGTTGACGTATATGTTTATGTTTAGTTTAGTTCAGTTAGGCAGGAGCCTCTTTTTCGTTACTACAGTGGCGCCCAACGTGGTGGGCGTGAATTAAAAAAATATTGGGTCATCGTGCTGTAATTAGACAACGAGGGTCAGTTCATACAATAACGGTAGAACCATGGAAACGCGTAGCGGAAAATTGATTAGTGTACGGGATGCGTCGGAGTCCGAAACAATTTCTGCGTACGAGGAGGGCGAGGATTATCAAAATATAAAAGAGTGTACTGTAGAAGGGGAAGCCAATGTAGCAGGTGATGTACGGGAGGCGGCGACAGATCAGGCGACCGCGAGCAGAATCCCGAGCGAAGAGCCAGCGATGGAAGAGCCTACACTATCCATGATATGGCGGTTACTGGTCGACAACGTTCAGATGACTAGGGCGAATGAAGACCGTAGTGCAAGGCTAGAAAGTAATTTGCAAAGCAAAATAGAGAGCAAATTCGGAGAAGTGACAGATCAGATACGGGGGATTAATTCCACGTTAGATAAAGTGCAGTACGAACGCAATCCACCGTAGCGGCATACGCGAGAAGTGGGCGCGTTCAAAATTGGGAAATGGCCGCGCAATTGTCAGGGTAGAACGAAACGAAGGCGATTGAAGAGAAGGTAGAAACTCGCTTTGCTATTCCAGAAAGTGCATGTGGCAGCAGGTGCAAGTCGCGCCGGCAACAAACAGAGTGTAGACTTCACAGTGCAAGAACAGTGATAGATGTCAACTCAGTATGATGGCATCATGAACTGAGTAACATCTTAGGCGGGGGAGATGTAATGATTTGTACCGGTCCGATAACATAATTTATTAAATAATTTATTGAACAGTATTTCCAGTCGAACTCCAAGAGAATTTAGGCAACGCCGGAAAACAATGAGCGATCGTGCCGCGGAAGGGGAATTTTTTGGAAATCAGTGAAAACGGGAAATTTGGGGCAGGGCAACGTGAACACCATTTGGCGGACAATTTTAGAAAAACTATGACACCAAGATCAAGAAAATCGCACCACGGGTTCACGAGAAATCATAAACGAAAGAATTTGTATTTTTAACATGTTTGAAGTAGCAACATGAAGTCATTGTTGATATGCTAATGACATAGGGAAAACCACATTTCGGTTAATTTCTTGAGAACGCGTCGACGGATTACGTCGAAACTTTGGAAAGCAATAGAGGAAATTACGAGGAATCCGGCAAAATTAGTCTCGACCCGGAGGAACGAATGCAAGACCGGAAAGAATTAATCTAAAGTATCATTACATAGGGGATTAAGAAACAATCGACGCGCGAGTAAAATACAGCAACACCACACGGCATCCCGGAAGGTACGAATATTACATTGTAAATAAAAGGAACAATAAAAAGACCCGATGACAACGGATTAAATGTTTACAAGGCCCAGAAGAAAGATAGTGATTACGAAACAGCGCTAAACACCGAAAATGTCGAACTCGAACATAAAATATAGTGGTGAATTTCAGTCGGTGATGGGCGGCTGTTTTGAAAGATGAACAACGCTAAGAAAAGGACAACAATATTGGGTTGAAGTAGACGGGTGAGAAGCAGCTTAGATCTGGGAGAGGTCAGATGTATGTGATAGTAGTGAAACTTTTATTTTCGGACTTGAACACGATACCGTTGATTTTATTTTGCAGTGTTAAGTAATGAACAGTAATCTATCGCAACATTTATTGGTGATTAATGGAATTTAGGTCGCGTTAGAATATTAGTAGAAATTTAATTATTTGAATTATTCGTCATTTTCGTTCGTGTTTATAGTAATTTTGTAATAGTTGTTTTTGTGTTTATCCCGGAATAATTGAGCCGGCGGAATTAAATTTAAGGACGGTGAATAATCGCCGCGAACAGTAATTTTTGGATTTTGGACGACGGGCTATTAATTGGAGCCTGGGCAAAGGAGACTGGTAGCCAGCGAGTATCTACGTGTCCAGCGGGGTTGGAAGCAGACGGCAGTGCTGTGTAGGCGAGATGCGCAGAGTGGCAGAACAAGGGAAGT
Organism: Teleogryllus occipitalis; assembly: GCA_011170035.1. Taxonomy (NCBI): domain Eukaryota; kingdom Metazoa; phylum Arthropoda; class Insecta; order Orthoptera; family Gryllidae; genus Teleogryllus; species Teleogryllus occipitalis. The sequence goes on from BLKR01002773.1 coordinate 148,626, forward strand.
GACGACAAACTATTTTTTTATTATTGCGTGAATGAAGGAAATCCACAAAAAGGAAAGACATTCTGTTGAAGACCAAGTATTGTTTCATTAGTATTAGATTAAATTTTAGGGTACAACAGAATGCGCATTGGAGTGAATGAGTGTAAATATTTTTTTTTGTTGTTATGTGTGAATGTGTATAATTAATTTTATGGGTTATTGTATGTGTTTGAATATTAGTGTCAATGTGTTTATGCAAAGGAGCAGAAATCGCCGCGACCAAACGAATGCGGTGATGTTCATAGACCGTAACGGGCAGAATTTGTGTTAAATTTGCTAATACAGTAAAATAAATAAATGAGCGCCTACGGCGGGTCATTTGAATTTTGAATTGTGTTATGTGTACGTTATTTATTAGCTAGAAACTGACCCAAGCACGATCACGCCGATATTTTTTTTAGTGTTCTCCGTATGGAGCGATCACGGGATTCACGCCAAGGTGAGGCGGGCAAATGCTAGCTGAGGCGCGGGCACTAAAGATCAGCCGGGAATTAATAAGTAGGAAATTGTGTGACAGTGGCGACCAACGTGTATGTTCAGATGTTGAGGTTTTTAGGTTTATGTGTATGTTTATGTAGGTGTTTATTTATGTTGACGTATATGTTTATGTTTAGTTTAGTTCAGTTAGGCAGGAGCCTCTTTTTCGTTACTACAGTGGCGCCCAACGTGGTGGGCGTGAATTAAAAAAATATTGGGTCATCGTGCTGTAATTAGACAACAAGGGTCAGTTCATACAATAACGGTAGAACCATGGAAACGCGTAGCGGAAAATTGATTAGTGTACGGGATGCGTCGGAGTCCGAAACAATTTCTGCGTACGAGGAGGGCGAGGATTATCAAAATATAAAAGAGTGTACTGTAGAAGGGGAAGCCAATGTAGCAGGTGATGTACGGGAGGCGGCGACAGATCAGGCGATCGCGAGCAGAATCCCGAGCGAAGAGCCAGCGATGGAAGAGCCTACACTATCCATGATATGGCGGTTACTGGTCGACAACGTTCAGATGACTAGGGCGAATGAAGAACGTAGTGCAAGGCTAGAAAGTAATTTGCAAAGCAAAATAGAGAGCAAATTCGGAGAAGTGACAGATCAGATACGGGGGATTAATTCCACGTTAGATAAAGTGCAGTGTGAACTGCAATCCACCGTAGCGAGCATACGCGAGGAAGTGGGCGCGTTCAAAATTGAAATGGTCGCGCAATTGTCCAGGGTAGAACAGGAAACGAAGGCGATTGAAGAGAAGGTAGAAACTCGCTTTGCTATTCAGGAAGTGCATGTGGCAGCAGGTGCAAGTCGCGCCGGCAACAAACAGAGTGTAGACTTCACAGTGCAAGAACAGTGATAGATGTCAACTCAGTATGATGGCATCATGAACTGAGTAACATCTTAGGCGGGGGGAGATGTAATGATTTGTACCGGTCCGATAACATAATTTATTAAATAATTTATTGAACAGTATTTCCAGTCGAACTCCAAGAGAATTTAGGCAACGCCGGAAAACAATGAGCGATCGTGCCGCGGAAGGGGAATTTTTGGAAATCAGTGAAAACGGGAAATTTGGGGCAGGGCAACGTGAACACCATTTGGCGGACAATTTTAGAAAAACTATGACACCAAGATCAAGAAAATCGCACCACGGGTTCACGAGAAATCATAAACGAAAGAATTTGTATTTTTAACACGTTTGAAGTAGCAACATGAAGTCATTGTTGATATGCTAATGACATAGGGAAAACCACATTTCGGTTAATTTCTTGAGAACGCGTCGACGGATTACGTCGAAACTTTGGAAAGCAATAGAGGAAATTACGAGGAATCCGGCAAAATTAGTCTCGACCCGGAGGAACGAATGTAAGACCGGAAAGAATTAATCTAAAGTATCATTACATAGGGGATTAAGAAACAATCGACGCGCGAGTAAAATACAGCAACACCACACGGCATCCCGGAAGGTACGAATATTACATTGTAAATAAAAGGAACAATAAAAAGACCCGATGACAACGGATTAAATGTTTACAAGGCCCAGAAGAAAGATAGTGATTACGAAACGGCGCTAAACACCGAAAATGTCGAACTTGAACATAAAATATAGTGGTGAATTTCAGTCGGTGATGGGCGGCTGTTTTGAAAGATGAACAACGCTAAGAAAAGGACAACAATATTGTGTTGAAGTAGACGGGTGAGAAGCAGCTTAGATCTGGGAGAGGTCAGATGTATGTGATAGTAGTGAAACTTTTATTTTCGGACTTGAACACGATACCGTTGATTTTATTTTGCGGTGTTAAGTAATGAACAGTAATCTATCGCAACATTTATTGGTGATTAATGGAATTTAGGTCGCGTTAGAATATTAGTAGAAATTTAATTATTTTAATTATTCGTCATTTTCGTTCGTGTTTATAGTAATTTTGTAATAGTTGTTTTTGTGTTTATCCCGGAATAATTGAGCCGGCGGAATTAAATTTAAGGACGGTGAATAATCGCCGCGAACAGTAATTTTTGGATTTTGGACGACGGGCTATTAATTGGAGCCTGGGCAAAGGAGACTGGTAGCCAGCGAGTATCTACGTGTCCAGCGGGGTTGGAAGCAGACGGCAGTGCTGTGTAGGCGAGATGCGCAGAGTGGCAGAACAAGGGAAGTGACGACAACCTATTTTTTTATTATTGCGTGAATGAAGGAAATCCACAAAAGGAAAGACATTCTGTTGAAGACCAAGTATTGTTTCATTAGTATTAGATTAAATTTTAGGGTACAACAGAATGCGCATTCGAGTGAATGAGTGTAAATATTTTTTTTTGTTGTTATGTGTGAATGTGTATAATTAATTTTATGGGTTATTGTATGTGTTTGAATATTAGTGTCAATGTGTTTATGCAAAGGAGCAGAAATCGCCGCGACCAAACGAATGCGGTGATGTTCATAGACCGTAACGGGCAGAATTTGTGTTAAATTTGCTAATACAGTAAAATAAATAGATGAGCGCCTACGGCGGGTCATTTGAATTTTGAATTGTGTTATGTGTACGTTATTTATTAGCTAGAAACTGACCCAAGCACGATCACGCCGATATTTTTTTAGTGTTCTCCGTATGGAGCGATCACGGGATTCACGCCAAGGTGAGGCGGGCAAATGCTAGCTGAGGCGCGGGCACTAAAGATCAGCCGGGAATTAATAAGTAGGAAATTGTGTGACAGTGGCGACCAACGTGTATGTTCAGATGTTGAGGTTTTTAGGTTTATGTGTATGTTTATGTAGGTGTTTATTTATGTTGACGTATATGTTTATGTTTAGTTTAGTTCAGTTAGGCAGGAGCCTCTTTTTCGTTGCTACAATATTAACCTGTTATTGAAACTCCTAAGGTAGAGATAAAATAGACATAAATTAGATTTGTCAACCGGTAATCTACAGTGATACAAATTATAAAATTATACATTCTACTTTGTAAGTAAAGCATACAGACGTTTCTTAAAAGATTTTAATGATAAGCAGTTCTTGATGTTGGATAATTTATTACACTCTCGGGCTTCAATAATCGTGAAGTATTCTTTTTTATTATTTATTTATTTATCGTCGCATCGACATCAAGGTCATTAGTGACCAAATAAATACATTTTACAATTACAATGTGAAATTCAGAACTATATTCACTATCAAAAACCTGTAAAAGAATATAATACCAACTACATAATACAATACATACAATACATACAATACAATACCTTCAATACAATACATGCACTACAAACAATATAAGAATAATAAATAGTTCATGTAAATGCTATTGTAAATATTGATTTCCTTAACAAAATCAATGAATCCTGAATCCTGAATTCTCTTTTGATAATCTTTCTTGTAAAGAATGTTGCCATGTCTGCCTTCTAATTGTTTTTTCTGCTGCTTTTGTATAGGAGGCAATGAACGAATATGTGTTTTACATTTAGAAGAACTTTACAATTGTCATATTTACGAGGGTTTTATTAGGTGAATATGACTTAATTTAGAATGTTCCATTCTCAATCTTGAAATGACAACCTGATCTTTCCGGAAGAAGTCTTTGAATATTTTTAAAGTCATAGTTTTGGAGATTTTCTTGAGTGTTTCACCAGCCTTCATTGATTTCTAACTCTCGAACAATATATTTTGCGTTTTCTTAAATAAATGGTTCCAACAGTCCTCGAATGGGTTTGAAATTTCAAGAGCCTCTGCAGCCGTTACAGGAGTGGTCATTTCTCGTGTAGGATTTATTATAGTTGTTGATTTTCCTTTTTGGAGTAAGAGTAAATGGGATATCTGAAATCTAGAGAATTTAATATTATTTATGAAATAATTTTTTTAAATATTTCGGTGACCCTGTTTTGAGCATTTTGAAGGAAAGACGAAGGTTGTGATACAAACATCTATCCTTTAATGTTAATATTTGGTGCTCTCTGTAACACCCAGAGATGTGATAAAAAAATATGTTATAAATTAAGTGAATTTTAAGCTCTTTCAAAGGTTTGAATGAGTGGCTTTTTAACATTCAATTCATAACTTTTTTACTAACATTTCTTTCGTTTTTGTTGGGAGACATTTATCTATCCATCTAGGAGATTGCAAATATGCATAAACTTTGCGACAGACGTAACGGACCTAATGTCCCCAGCTAATCTGATAATCAAGGTTTTCACTTGTGAATGACGAGGCACTGTAACATTCTCTACAAGCACATCAAGGAATATACAAAGTTTCAAGTTACTTGTGTATTTGGAAAGAGCCAATTAGGATGGTTTGTGATTTTAAATTGTAGCCGGTCCATATTGACCATTTGACTACAGATGAGAGAGCTCTTCAGTTAATTAACTAATTATTATTTCCATCTGTGTGTTTTTTCCGGGGATGAAAATTTGCACGTCATCCACGTACATAGACATTCTCTGAGTTCACTTTATGTGTCATTCACTTAAATTAAGAAGAAGCCCTTAAAAGGATTCCTGAATTAAGTACTCCTTGGACGAGAGGTTTTGGATTTGAGTGCAGATCGCCAACTTCCAGTATTTGTTGCCTGAGACGAAGAAATCAGAGAAATTTAGAATTTTGCATTTCATTAATAGGATGCCATCTACAGAGTCTAATACTTTATTGAAATCTAAGAGCATTAATACAGCCATGAGGTCGTAATATAGTGTTTTCTTAATGTCCAGTTGCTTTCAATAAAGCTGTCTGCTTGCTTCTACCTCTCCTAAAGTATTGGATGTTATTGAATGGATCTGAATCAATTAAGTGTTTTTCAATGTGTTTTTGGACTATTTTTTCAGAAATTTTACACACGTGGCAATATGCTCATTGGGCGATAATTACAAAACGTCGAGATCAGTTCAGATATTGGCAAGGATCGAGCATGTGAAAGCTTCCATGATTGAGGAAAGGTTCCCATGGCTAATAAGAAATTAATTAAGTGCTTGAGTGCCGGAAAGGGAAATGGTAAAACTAGTTTCAAATGTTTGGCTGTGATGCCATCGGAGGCATTCTCATTTGATTTTAGTGAAGTACCAATTTTGCAAACTGAGTGATGATCTACTTTATGAATATAAAATTTGTCCTAGGTGAAATGGTTGCAAGGTTCTGTAATATATTTCGTTTCACACCAAGTACTATTGGATTTGAAATATTTACAAAGTAATCATTAATGTCATCCTAGGGCATGTCGACAAGAATTCCAGATAAGTTTCTTTTCGTGACCCCGTGGTCTCTCCCTGTGTTCCAAAGGTCTTTTGTATTCGTATTTGCTTTAAAGAGACCATTATATATCTTTTTTTATTTTGTAATTTCTTATAAGCTCATTCACTTTTAGAGGTTTTATTAGACCTGAACCTACGGTAGGCTATGTTACGTTCCTGCCTTGATTGCTTTCTCTTGTGAGCCATGGGATCGCAGGACGTGTCACACGACGCGTTTTCCATGGTGTAATTTAATTGAAAATATTTTATATAATTCCATTGAAAACGTCTACTTTTAAAGATTTGATAATTCCGTTGACAATCTCTACTTACTATCAAGAGAGGTTTGATTATAAACGTCATGCCAGATAGCTTTGGTACTGTATATGTTTTTAGTCTCAGAATTGATATTTCTGTAGTCAAGGTTGCAAATAATTTCATGTTTATATTTAGGACATTTTATATAGTACATCGTTAACAGCAAATCATGTCTTCAAACTTCCAGAACCGTACCTGACCGTACTTTAATACTTCGACATGTACGACACAATCGCATGAACTATCGATGTTTGGCATGTAATGATAAATGAGTAAGTACAAATTCTAATATCGCGTTTACTCTGGAAAAGTTATCGGCAAACTCCGTTGCCTCATTTGTGGAAATAATGGAGGTGGAAAAATTCAATAGGGAATTTTCAGAAAAGATTAAGTTGCTTTTGATCACGAAGAGAAGACCAACTTCTTTCAATTTCTCTAATTAATGTAAGTTTCCTGTAACTAAATAATATATTATCTATCTATCTAGCTGTTTTTTACAGCCTTGATCGTTTTCCGCATCCCAATTTCCACGTCTCTTTATCCCATGCGCCTTTTTCCTTCATTTCTCTTTTTTTAATGACCTCCGTTATTGCCATGTTCAGTGTCCTTCTCAGCCTTCCCCTGTATCTTCTTCGATTAGGTATCAATTCCTAAATTGTTTGTGGAAGTCTATCGATTGCAACATTCTCATATGTCCATACCATTTCAGTTGTTTCATTCGAATCGTCTCGTTCAAGGTTGTTTGGACTTTCAATTTATTTCTCATTTCATCATTTCTTATTTTGTCTACAGAGAAAGTTTACTTCTTCGACAGAACATCATTTCTCTTGCTTGAAGTTTGTCTCTCATATTTTTTGTAAGTTTCGAGACTTCTGCCCCAAAGAGTGTTGTACTCTCAATGAAGGAGCTGCATATGCGTTTCTCCTTGTCTTTATCGAGTTCCACAGCACTGAATTCAACTGTCTTATGGCTATTTCTCCTCTTATATTTTTATTTTTCATATCCTGCTTGTCTTTACTATCTATCCTATACTAGTCTCCAAATCATGGGGCATACCCCCACCACCATATATTCAGTATTTTGTACATTTATATCCATTCCCCATTTTATATACTCTTCAACTAATTTTCTAAACAAATAAGTTACGTCATCTTCATCTTCAGCCATTATCACCTGGTCGTCTGCAAATAGTAGCCTAAATACTGTTTCATTACTTATTTTCACACCCATACTTCTACACTTTCTTTTTAATTCTTTTATAGCATTATCAATGTGTAGCTTAAGCAGGATGAGAGATATTGGAGCAGCCTTACCGTAATCCTTTATTTACTGAGAAGTCGTCTGATAGACATTTTCCCACGTTTACTTGACTTTTATCTTCATAAAGTTGTTTGATTGCGTTTATGTATGTTGTTGATACTCCTTTTTCTTCCATTGGCCTCCATACTTCTTTTACTGGTATATTTATCATAAACCTTTTTGAGATCTATGACAATTATGTGAAGTTCTCTTCTTCACTCAATTGTTTTTGTATCAGTTGTTTGTGACAGAAAATATTGTCAATACAGGATCTCCCTGGTCTAAAACCACTTTGCTCTTCTGATTCTGATATTTTCATTTCAACTGTGCTCTTGAGCAATCGCCCATACTGTCTAATCAAAGATCCAGTCACACTTATCCCTATATAATTATTACAATATACTAGTGAAAACCCGTCAAAATTTGACGGTGAGATCTGAGATAAATGTAAAATACTGTGACCAGACTAATGTTCACAATACGTTGCATTGTTTGGATCTTCAGGGTATAACGAAGATGTTCTGTGATGTGAGTTCCCAAAATTTTGAACACGTATGGCCCATGGGCAGGTGGCAATGCAATATCGGTGCCAAATTGCACAAAAGAAAGAGCACTATTATACTGACGGATATTATTTCTAAAGTTTTTTGATGTGTCATCATGTCCTATATACAATTTTTATTTCTTCTGGCATATCGCCTGAAGGTAAACTTATTTTCCCATTTAAGCAACACAGAGTAAATCGTTTGCAGAATTTTTCTCACATGCGAAGTGCAAAGCAGAACAAAACTGACATTTCATAGGCAACGACCCAGCAGAAAACGAAATGACCTCACTATCACGACACTTACGCTGACTTTCTCTTTCCCTGCGTCCAGTTAATGTACGTTTGCGTCTTTTGGGACGCGTGGGCAACGATTCGGAATTCGACATAACCTGTGAACAACTTCACTACTTCAGTACAACCGAGCAAAACACACTGTCCAAATGTTCTCTACAAAATTCACCACAAAAGCAAATACATGCAAACTGTCAACGCCACAATGCAATAATTACACTGAAACAAAACCTTGATGAATTGTAAACAAATCTCAACAATCAAAACAAAACATCAAACAGCGCCACCATGAAGTGGCGCTGTCGACTCATATATATATATATATATATATATATATATATATATATATATATATATATATATATATCGATTTTGAAACAGCCACCCTTTGGAAGAAAACAATTGACTATTGATAAGCGTACTATTAAAGAAATATTTAATTAATTAATTTACACACTAAATGTTGGTGAATCAACACAAACAATATCTGATAACACATCTAGGGATCACATTCTTTCATTTAAAGGAAAAAATACTACAATCGGTTCAGTAGAAGCTCTAAACGAAGCCATGGCAAAATACCTTATTTTTTTAAATATATAGATTTTCCGCCCTCTAATATACTAACAATTACAAAAAAGAACAGTATTAATACAAATAACATAATGATTATGTAATATAGTAAATATTGTAATTTTAATAGTATAAACACTACCTTAATAGTAGAAATGTTAATAATATAATAAATTTGCTAGTCCGGTCATTCCAAATCAAATCGGACAGAATTTCCCCAGGTTCCTCTAAATTTATTAAAACGGTTGAATACTGTTGTGATTCAATGAAAAATAAGAAAATCAACATTTCCATGTTTTTCTAAAATCAGAAGCGGGGAAGGAAAAATGTCCATTTTTGAACTAAAATATTTTTTTAGGAGAATAGGTTACAAAGGTGGGTTTAAAATTAGTTTCTCTGTAATTTTAAGTTTAATTTCTATTTTTTATTTAAATATTAGTATTTTAATGCCCCTAGAGTTTCTGAATCGATTCCGTGACTTCAGAAGGTAAAAGTGAGCTGAAAGCTTAAAAAAAGTCAGTGAAATGGTAAAAATTCAATTCCCAATAAAGCTATTCATCGATTTTTAAGTTTGGGTTCTAAATTAAGGGAAGATTGCGCGCTAAAACGTATGCAAAATTGGGAGTACTAGTTTTGATTTTCGAAAGTTATCGTCATTTTAACTTTACGCGAGTACTCTATTTTTTTCGGTTTCGGGTTTTCAAGACAACTCGATATTTAAGCACCAGAATTGCCATTTCTGAACCTAAATTAATTACATTAAAATACATCATAGATATTTTAAACAGTTCCTGGCAGAAATTTCACAACTGGCATGCATTTTATGAAAAAATTTCAGTGTGTACCAAAGTGTTTCAAAAATAACGTTCCTTATTAAAACAAGTTTTGGCAATCGTCCTATGGATCCTTTCAAATTAGGATGCATATTGAAACCAAGGTCTTCTAAAGGAAAAATCTTTAAAATCTCAGGATTGGTTCTCGTTTGTTGGACAATCTACATATATGTCAATGAAACCTACCTCAAGAATATCAAATTAACCCACTGTCGAAGTGTTGATTATCAAAAAAAGAAAGGTCGAGTCCGATGGCGTACAATTACCTGCGTGCGTGTCAAGAATGTTTCAGAAACAGGTGTCAAAGCCCCCGCCTTTCCTTAAGGATTTCCCTCAAGTGGGTCCCTCGTTTTCCCCCCTAAAATGCCGCATGTATGGAAGACATCAGAAGTACGAGTACTATAACTAGAGGTGCTACCTCAGCACATGCTTTCTCGCTGAATAAAGTATTCCAGTATTTGCAGCACATTGTACAGAAAAGAAATAATAATAATATTTAACGCAAGCTGCCTTGGTTTCATGGAAGTGAGCTAACAATTTCTGAATACCATAATCAGCGATTAAATATTCAAGGAAAAAAAATGTATTTGTTAGCTCTGCGTTTTATATTCCAAAAATGACGGACATTTTTTGTTTAGGCAAAATATTGCAAAAGAAATGGGTTTCTATGGTGCAGATACACAGATGACATCACAGCAACGCGAGTTCGTCCTGAGACGAGGATTTCTATGGTGCAGATACGTTGAGGGTACACCATAGCAACGCGAAAAAAACAAGAGAGAGAAAAACACAGCGAGCTTTGAAGAGTGGATCAGATTGGGAATTCGGGCATTCCGACTCGTGTCGTGGTGGTGAGCGGATCGCTTGTGCAGTTTTTCCTGAGGTTAATTATCAAATCGGGACTTGTAATATTTCGTGACAGTGAATATTAAACTTGAACTTAGAATATTTCCGCATTAGGTGTACAACTGGAACTTGTAAAATTTACGTGTAGTACCATTGTAAACTTGGAATATTTTCATGAGTGAACTGGAAAGTGAACTTAAAATATTTTCGGGGTGAAGTTGCAAGACTTGACTAAAAAATTTTACCAGCGAATTGTGAATTGCCAGTTTAGGCGATATAAAATAATATTAGAAGGATATTATTCCGACTTGGAAAAGTAATCAATTTGAAATAGATGCCCACCTGAGACGCAAGATAGAGAGTATACGCAGTGTTTGTGAAATGGTTGGAGGAAGATTCGACTTGGTCGCTGATCGTCGTGGACTTCAACAAGAAGGAAGATTGGTCTACTCTACGTGGCGACATCGAGCGACGTGAGCTAGAAGAGGCAAGATAGGATAAAAGGTTCTATAACACTGTTATTGCAATTATGAGAAAAATGGTCATGACCTAACAATAACTTGTAATAATCAATGATAGTCTGATAAAGTTTGGCAGTCATAATAAATTACAATTCATAGTTTGAAAGAAAGCTGATTCTTATTTTCCATTACATGCAATCCTTGAGTAGACATTTTAGAATTATTTTCAGATTCCTCGCCACTTCGTATGGCAGATTGAGTAATTGGTTGCGGAGTAAGTAGCAACAATTATTTGATAAGAACCCATCGACCGAGCTAGCGGGATTGACATTTATTTGTAATATATCCGAAGACAGTAATAGATAATCAGGAATTCAAGTGTAACCTTTTCCTGGCGCCCAAATTATTTATAAATTCGGAAATTGGTTATGATTGACATTTATTATTTAGTAATTAATAGAAACGTTTCAATATATATATATATATATATATATATATATATATATATATATATATATATATTGTGATGGACCCTTATTTTCGGTCCGATACAACAGTGATTTTAAGATAAGATAGGGGACAAGTAATCTTTTTCGGGAATGGATTCTGGGTATTCGTGCATATACATTGGTAATACAAATTATAATACAAAGAACATAAAATACTTTATTTCAAAATCTTTATTACAATAAGCGTCTCTTTTCACTTTTCCAACCTTAAATGCTAATGAATCACTGCTACCCTTATTACCATTTCCTAAAGAAGACTGCTCAACACGTAAAAATCTGACTCTCGGATCGGCGACGCTGCTAACCACGGACGGGCACCTCGGCGGGGGGGGGGACTCTCCGGCGGGGTTCGGCGTCGCTCGGTTGTTCTCGTTCCCGGTCGCTTCCCGAGGCCTGGGCGACCGCTGCTTGATTTGTTCTGCTCGGGTTACCACATGCCTTCGGCCATTATCCACTCGTCACTCGTTCCATTCGGGCATTATTGATGTTCTCCTGTCATCCACACCATCCGCACCGTCGACTTCGTGGACGCGCTACTCACAACAATACCGTCTACAGTCCTCGCCGGATGTTTGGCTGTAATTGCACCACCACGTGGTGTAACTCGTCTCCCGACTGATCTCTGGCTCTCTCCCAGTCCTGAGCGTTACAATTCCTAATTAGATACAGTAGATTGTTCACCATGCTCACATCCGCATCGATTCTCCCTTTACCCACTTTCCATCACATCTCCCCAGTTCCTGAATTCCTTCACAAACCACACAAGTACATGCACCCGTTCCGTCTCCTCTCGAGTTCTTTCTCTCACTGCCCGTTTTCTCTCGTGCTGTTCGCACCTCTTCTCGCTCGTCGCGTTACCCTGACTCGTTCAGAACGGATCAGTCGGCAACGGCCATAGCTACCGTGTAATTTAACTGAGTCGGCCGCTGCACCTCTGTTTAGAAACGCGATGTGTTTCAATTATATATTTCCTTCCTTCAATCTATTTCCTTTCGTAAGAATTTTATCTACATCATACAAACATCACGACCGGTAAGCAATCGAATATAATTTGAAACTGTCGTGTTGCCATTTCGCAAACTGACAGCGCCTCAAAGGAAGCGCGGGAAATTCTAATTTAGAATTTCGATTTTTTTCTAATTTTCGAAAGTTTCGAGTTTTTTCTGGAAATAAAAATAGCCACACTTTTTTACCGCTCTCTTATACTTACCAGGACAAACTTTAAAGGAAAAATTTATGGCCGTTTTTGAGAAAAAATGGCTTAAAAAATAAAAAATTCCTATATTTTATGTAAACACGAAAACTAATCAAATTTTGGAAAAATTGTGCTTGACCTTGTTTCCGAATCTGTCTTAAAAGAACATATTTCATTCAAAAAAACTCTATCTTCAATATTTTAGTTGTAGGAAGACGACGACCAAATTGAACTTTTGCAATTTTCTATAAATTGAGGATTTCAACGAAAATGGCACCTGCACCATTTTCTTAAGCGTTCCTTACGCTATCCAACAACAACATTTAATTAAAAAATTTTCTAGGCTCTATTGGATTGCTTACGAATTAATTAGATCGTCCTGCCGTGTGGGCCCCAGTGTCTCCGATCACTGAAGTCTTTATTTGCTTTGAACAAAACGCGCACCATATATTCCCTTCCTTCGCTTAGGCTGTGATGTCTGTGATGACTAAAGCCTTAAGGCCAATGAAAGCTGAGACAGCGTCGTTTACAGCGGTTTGTGGAGTAGAGTATGCTAAAGTATGTTAAAGAGATGCAAAGCGCTTCGCTTGAATACTCGCTTTGAATACTAAGCCGACTGGAATCAATTTAAGTTCACAATATGTAACTTGAAAATTAAGGAAAACAGTGCTTACTTTGTTTGCTCTCAGACTTCGCCAATGTATGATGTAAGATTTAAACTAAAGCAGTTCGGCAATCTATTCTATCTGATAAGACTTATCAAAATTTTTCTAGAATAGCGCAAATTTGTTGTAAGAGTAGATCAACATTTATCTTATACTCATCCAATAATATCCGGAACATCTCAAGCGTCTCTCCTATTCACGATTTACCTCGATCTTCCTTCATCGTTTTCTCCTACTACAGCTTATACGCAGATGATGTAGTCTTATTTCATTCACATAACCATTACAAAATATCCCGTAATGAAGTATAAATTGCCTGAAGCAAAATCAAAGTTTGGACTAAAATGCGGAATTGAACGTCAATATCAACAACAAATGTTATTCCAAATGTTTGACATTACGATTTTCTCCACCAAACATCAACTTTCGTTCAACCCTGGGTCACACGCGCTAGTAAATGATATTCGAGCATACGTGGTGATCACTCACTTGCATCATTTGAATTTTAGCTTATCTTGTTTCACAAACTAACTCGTGTTTTCAGACACAAACACACTATAAACACATTTACTAACATAGTCATTTTAAAATTTTATTAAAAAACAATGTTTATCAACAATGACAACAAGATACAGATTAAAAAGGTGTCAGTTGTCAATTTGTACGACACGCTCCGGTCTGGGGTAGCAAGCGATTTGACTGAAATATTCTCCTGACGATAGCATAAATCGTTTTAGCACGAACTGGTAGCTATGACAACAGAGAACATTAATAGAGAGGTTATGAGAATGTCTGTGTTCTCAAAAATTTCAATGTCGCTCTATTCACAGAAGAACAACTCAGTCATCTGTGAGATCAACCACGTGTGTCGTAGGGTTAATAAGAACAACTGGCGAATAGTAGATTCCAAATTAAGAGAAGACTAAAAGATTAAGAAATTCCAGAATGTACGTCCGAAAAACTCTAAACAGGTTCTCTCTTCAGGATATTTCTTGAACGTAGGCAAAACATCGAATGTAGAGCAGGCCTGCCCAACTGGCTCTAGAAGAGCGCTGGTGCTCGTGGTGGCTCACCTTGACTCCGAGCTGAGAGGGAGTCGTCGCAGGAAGAGAGCGCTTGTGGTGGGAAGGAGGAAAACTGCAGTCGGGTGACCTTAAGAGCGGTTTGACTCACACCTCGGCGTCGCCGACCCGTTGGCAATTCGCAGGACCCGAAAGGAACCTGCGAATCGAGCTCAACAAACGCATTGGTGTATTTGCATTTGTATTGCATAAACATGATAACATATTTAATCATAATATACAATTGATTGATTGATTGACTTTTTCGTGTTTCCGGGCGCGTCAACTGCTTTGGTCATTAGTGCCATTAGTGTAGTGCATGTTTTTTTCTCAGGAGATGGCGGTGATCTTCACCCGCTGAATGGCGAGATCCGGTGCCGACCTACCGTCGGCTAGTGGGGATGCCCCCTAACCAGGACTCTCCCACCAGCGGGGCATCGCCCCAGCCAGGACAAGCTCTAAGCTCCCGACCGGTCTCCCGGAATATGTGGTAGTGTAGTGCATGTTAGTGTAAGTGTGTGTGTAAGAGGAGATGATAGGACAAGGAAGAGGAAGGACAGATCGTGCGCGGTCCGTGGCCCGTTTGTTAGGGTACTGCTCCGGCATTCGCCTGGTGTTGATCGGACAAACCACGGAAAACTACCGATCAGAGCAGCCGGCCACTAGGATTCTTCTCCAGACAGTGACTGAATTCAACCTAACTGAAAAGCTAGTGTCGAAAATCCTGCCGCCGCGCCTTCAGGACTCGATCCTAGGACCTCCCGGTCAGAGGCGCTGCAGTAACACGAGTTGATGCACTGAGCTACCGCTCCCAGTATAATATACTATATGTGTGTGTGTATCAACATATTGTATTACAGGTAAGTACCTATTACAATATTCATTCATCATTAGAAATATTCGATCGTAATTTAAAGCATTATTGTACATAACGGAAAAGATTTTTAATTTCCTTATCAATATTTGACAATAGAACTTTTCTAGTAAACAATCACCATGCATCAGAATATACAATTCACTCTCTTCTATGATACGTTTGTGTGATGCATCATTATCAAAATTACAAACCGTTCATTTTTTGGATGTATCAATTCGTTTGATTTGAATGGATCAAGGCGTTGGTATATCGTAGTATCATTTATTTTCATTTTGTAATATCAAAGAAAAGGATCTAGCCGGGCAAGGCAGTAAAAAGGAGACATAATGTAAAACGTTTGAACAATTATTTTGATCCAAAACATTGTTACAATTGGTTCCTACCCCCATTCCACCATAAAAACGTTGTTTTCATTTTATTTTATTAATAGTCCTTATACTTAAGACCAAAAATTTAAAAATCATCAAACTTGTTTTTGATAAATTTTAAGCGTAATTTTAATATATTTTCCTGGAAAACGTTTTCGAAATTTCTTGAAGTACTAATCAAGTCTGCATACTTTTTAGGTGCATATCAGTCTTCAAATATTCTACTTCACATTGTATTGTTGTATTAATTTTACATGTCCACAGCAAAAGGGTTTACAAGAAGTTCAGTATAACTATTCATGATTTTAAAATCATTAAACCTACTACATTGCTTTCTATTCCTATTCGCACCGGCTTTCTTGTTTGCACACACTGTTCCATACGAAGGCCGGAAGGACAAAGATAATTTACGTAGCTGCTGGGCCACCCATTACAAAGCCGATGGCTAAATGCGCCCTGTAGTCCCCTCCTGAAGCCCTTTCCCCAGCTTCTGAGTATCCCTGTTCTGACAGTCCCTATTTTGTGGATCCTTGATGCCGAAAAACCAATTGGATGCAAAATGTCCGTCCGTCCGTTTTGTGGGTGCTAGATTTGCAATTTGAAAAAATTTAAAAAAACAAGATTTTCTCGAAATGCTAAATGTATAAGATGACATGAGCGCCATATTGCTCTATTCTTTTGCTTTTTCAAAAATTACAAAAATGTAATTTTTTTTACTTATCTCTCACGTCAGTAATACTTAAATTAGAGACGATTTCTTCACATTATTTTATTAATGAGTATATGTGCTTTATATAATGTTAAATAAAGTTTCTCGAAAACTCTGCAGTTTTTTGCGGGAACAAGCTCAAACTTCCACATTTTCAGAAACGCCACCATTTTCTCAAAAATGGCTCCAAATTTTTCTTCAAACGTTTTCAATGGATAGTCCTAATTGTATTGTTTAATGTGAAGTAAAGTTCATTTTGGTGAATTCATTTTTTTTTCCAAAAATTACACAAATGTATTTTTTTAAATATCTCTCACGCCGTTAATATGCACATTTCCATCTATTTGTATACATTATTACATTTTTGAGTGTAAGTGCATTAAATGACTCAAAAAGTTTTTCGAAAACTCAATAGATTGCTGTGAAAAAGGGCTTCAAATTTCGCATTTGCATTAGCGCTTAAACATCATTTTCTTAATAACGGCTTCAAATTTTTCAATGAAACGTTCTATTTAGGACAAAGGTTTACTTTTCTTTAATATTCTTGAAGGATTATTTTGGTTATACTATTAAGAAAGCAAACAGTTGAGAAAATGTCAAAAAATGTGTTCTGGGCGACGATAGATGGCAGCTGGGTAGAGAATGGAGCAAGACTTTAAAGCCAGACCACACCAAAGAATTTAGAAATAATTTTATATGAGAAAGTCTGTGCAATTCTGTAGCACCTCCAGTTTAAAAATATTTTAAATGAATGTACAATTCACCGAAACTATTTCTTTCCTATTTTCATTTTCCGCTTTGACTGCAAATTTCAACTTAGAACGAAAACTTCTATTACATACGCGACTTTAGCCCGGACGTTACTTACATAACCACTTCTAAATATCTAACACTTAACAAAAATATTGTCCCAAAAGATAAATGTAACTATTCACCGCAACATAAATACTGAAAATCACAGTGTTAAACAGTTTTCGAGGTTCACTTTCAATCAATTTTGTAACCAAAGCTATAAGTTCGATAAAGCTATCCATTGTAATGAAGTTAGTGAAGAAAAAAGAGCGCAGAGTTTATTGGTCAAGAGGTCTGCACTGTGTTTAGTAGCAGCTCGTAAACTTGCAAACGAATAATTCATAAAGCCTAAACGGATATTTTATGAGTGACAAGATGAGTTTGAGAGTAGTCTTGTTAAGCATGAAGGAACTGCCTTGCCCGTTGAATGAGTTGAAAGGAACTCAATTAACGTCAATAAAACTCTTTGTATGATGTGTGATGTGTCTCAAACGTGATAATTTCTTCTGCGAAAGCATGAGGAGGAAGAGTAGTTTATTTGTTTAACTCTTAGCTACAAACTAAGCGGAAAGTCGCACCAAACTACATATGTGGTTTTCCTTGACGCAGTCTTTTTTTTTTTTTTTTTTTTGTCAACGCATGACCAATTACGAATAGCTCTAAATTTCGTTCAAACATTATAATGTGTTATGAATTATTAAAGTTTAATAATTTATACATATTAATGTTTGAAGAATTGTAGATGGATTATTGTACATGGCCATTTTTTAAGATACAAAATAATGAATACTACGAATATACATCATGTCGCAAGAAATCTATTTTCTTGAATCAAGAAATCTCCAATCATGCGTTTAGGTTTTCTTAGCACATAGATATCATATAGTTATGATATCATGCTTATCTAAAAAAACTCACCTGTCGGGAATAACCGGTGTTTGTAAACAAGAATAAAGTGATTTTTATCACCCAAAAGTGCAGCACCTCTCTAAGGTTAAACATATAATGTTGAACTATGAAAAATTAATCAACTAGTGGTGCCATAACAGCAGGTACTTTCTCGCCCGTTCTTTCACGCAAAATTACACCTATGTAAAGTTTATAAATATTGTAGATGACCTTATTTCAAAATCTATCTTTACGGAACTGATTTCATTAAGGGAAAAATCTATATTTTTGTAATTGTAGGAATACGCCAAAAAGTTCTGAATTTTTGCAATTTTCGAAAAATAAGAGCTTTCAACGGAAATGAGACCTGCACCATTCTATTAAACTTTCTTCACACTATTCCACAACAAATGACTAAAAACCGATCCAGACACATTTTGAAAATGTCCCAGGGTGTTCATGTAAATTACCCCACAAAATTAAAATATCGGTTTCAAATTTAAGGTGCCAAGACGATTGTGGAATATCAATTTTGGACAAAATCGGCTGAACTTTTACTCTATATCGTTGTTCACAGAGAGACGGACGGACAGCCAAACGTTTTGCCGCCATTCAATTTTTCTGTATCAAGGACCCACAAAACATGGATTTTGGCTTACACCACTTCAATAGTTATATATGAGGGTCTGTCAAATTAAAACGTGACCGACTATATAACGAGCATGGCATGAAAGTTGGTAACGCTGATAGGTGTGTGCATAGAAGTGCTCTCTATTAGGAATCAGGAAGGAACAGTGCGAACGTTTACCGCTCTTTTGTCTGTTAGACTGGAAGTAAGGTCAGAGAGTCTGTGCCTGTCTGACATCGCTATGAGTATAGAGGCCGGGAAAGAGGAACCGTGAGGTGCAGTGCGTTTTTTGACAGCGCAAGGAATTTCAGGAGGAGAAATTCACGCCGGAATGTCTGTCGTATGTGATGAACACAGTATGTCACGTGCGCATGCGGTTGAGTAGAATTAACGATTTTGAGAAAGCTGGATGTCATTGGATGACAACAGTCGGCCAGGTCAGACTCATTGTGCCATTACCCCTTTCTGTGTGTTTTTTTTTTGTTATTTAAGGTCGCATGAACATCTAGGTCATTATCGACCATTATTGGAGTTATGGTATGGTAACTATGAAGATGAACGTTATGATGATGATAAGGGGTGAAAGGACGAACACGATATAATCATGCCCGAGGCGAGACTCGAACCCGCGATTCTTCGGTCTGAGATAGCTACGACACCTTAGCGACCTCGACAACTGGATCGGCCCTTCTGTCGTTGCTGCGATGAATTGAGTCGCCAGAAGTGACCGATGCGACGGAGGACTGTGGAAGAGATTCGGTTCATGTTGAGCATTTTTCACGGTGCAACTCACGCCCCCTTGATCGAGCATCTGAAGTTCCGGAAAATCTGTGCGTAGTGAGTTTCCCACACCCTGACGGAGGAAGAGAAGTTGAACAGATGAACAATGTCCACGTCACTGTAGCACCTGGAACAGCATCACATTGCAAAATATCGTTTCTCCAACATGATGTCCATCGATTTGTTTCGATCGTTTCTGCAACGTAATGTTCGTCGCTTTGAACGTCCCGTCGATTTGTTTTGAGATAAGAGAAGCACGCCTGGGTAAAATCATTGTTCCGTAGGCAACTGCAAACTCGTTTCTCTGAAGACATTGACTACCTTGTCTTGCAGTGGGATAAATTGATAAATTGTTATTGCGATTACTTTTGAAATAATAAACAGCTTACTTAATTCTTTCCCTTCTGTATCGTTTTCATTTGACTGACTCTTGTCTAGTATAAAGGAAATTTTCCTAACCTAAAAATAACAAAAATGGAGCTTAGTGTCGACCATATTGGATATTTACGCACATGAAATTTACTATTACATTGCTATTAAATTCGTCTTGTCGAATTTAAACATACGTTGCATAATAATGTTTGTCAAATGAGTCGGATGATAGCTAGCAGCAAAAAACTCTGATGAAAATCATGAAGAACAACCCTCCCTTCCCGGCAGACAGGTGGAAAGAAAACAAATCGTTCCGTACAGAACTGCTACACAGTTAGTTGCGAGTCCTAGGTATTTGCAAGTGCACACCCAAATAAATTCGGATGCAAAATTTATTTTACCTCTCTTATCAAGACGAGAATAAAAGTCATGTCAATGCATTTCCTGAAACATGCTACTTTCACTAACTGCAATTGCTAGTCCGCTGATTGTCCCCCGTCATTCGAAAAGGTGCGTTTGTAATGGTTTTGAGATGTGTATTTTTGTCTGTATATACAAATTATACATTAATACTGATAACTAGAACCCAATAACCGGCAAAAATTATTTTTTCAAAATCTGAATAATAAACAAATCAACCTAAGCCACAAAATAGATGAAAATTATTAAGCAAATGTGGCACTTATCTGGGGAAAATGCTCAGCCTTTTATAGTTAAGTGTTTTGGTAATTTGGAGAAAACCTTTTCCTTTTTAATATTCAATAATGCATTACACATAACATAGGTGGATATCATTGTCTTTCTTCACCTTATGCTTTACCCGGTCCGAGAAACATTCTGTTGAATAAAGTTTTGGTTTTTGAAGAGAGTCCAAAGAAAACAGGACTGAAACATCAAAACATATATTGTGACATTTTACTGTTTTAAAGTCAATAAATATAACGCGACATACAAGGTCTTTCACGAATCAAGGGTTAATTAAATATGAACCAAGTTCTTTAAATCACTATCAATGAAAGTGAAACATATCTTCGGGTAAGGTTCATGATACCATTAATATAAAGAAAGATATCAAAGAGGTCCCTTCTCCATAGCAAAGTACAAAAAATGTACGGATAAAAAAGTGTTCAAAGAATTTCTATTTACAATTTCTAATTAATATTTTAATGTATCTCATGATTTAGGCTGATTTGTTAATTATAATTATGTATTTAGCGTTTTGGGTCGGTAGACCGACTTCGCCGGTCAGCTACCGATGTTCCCCTTGCCTGTTATTAGTTATATTCCCAAGCTTGGGGATAAGAGTGACATGAGGCGAACATGACGTATTCTCTTCACTGTAACTGGCAAGATCCGCCTGCCTGAGCTTTTCTTCGTCACACAGCTACAGAAACTGGGACGATTTTAAAGGTCGCTACAACTATATTTTTGCTTCGACCAGGAATTGAACCCGGGATCAAAGCACGAGAAGCTGAGCCATCCCAGAGGCTTAATTGTAATTATTATTATGTTTTATTGTCCTTATTATTAATATTAGTACAGGATGACGTCATACGGATGGATGGGCCTTTCGGCCAACGGTGCGTTTAATACTACGCAGGTTCAATTGCTACAATTCTGCTTACTTAGATGTCTCGAAGACAACATTCGGATAGGTTAGCAAAAGTTTATAAACATCAACGAAGAAAGTGTGGAATCTATATTCGGTCGGCCGCTTATCACTTCCAAAGCAGCAGTTTTTCACTAGAGCTCGAAGGCGTTGCTTCGCAACGTATGGAATTATTCGTTCCTGTATTAGTGTATGTAGATGTATGCAAAGTTTATGCATTTTCAAGTGATTTCCAAATATGGGTTCCGTATGGAGTGTTTAAAAATGAATTTGTACAAATGTACCCTCTCCCTCAGAAAAAATGTCGTTCAAAATTCTATCTTCCACACCGCGCCGACAAACTTGGACACCCCTCGGCCTGGGGGAGGGCAGGGGGAGGGACGCGTTGACCAATCGCTAGCAGGTAGAACCACAGTTGTCTGTGATTGGTGCAACATCCCAAGGGGCAGAAAGAACGCTGTCTCAGGGGGAGGGGGCTAGTTCGTTTACGTACGAGACGGAAATATCGTCATATTTCCCTGCCGAAGGAGGTAGTTTGCCTGCGCGTACGCCACGACGAAAAAAATATTTCTAAGTGGGGTTTTCCGTCCAGAATGATTGTCTATAGACCAGTAAATATTTATCATTTTAGCAACAATTATTCTAACTTTAAGTAATCGATTTGTAACTCCTGACAAAATGCTATTTTGAGATATTCATTTCAGGCACAATTTGCGGAGCCTTCTCGGCCGTTCTAACGCATATTTCGAATTTGTTTATAAAATTATAAATTGTTGCAAAATTGTTAATTCGCTGTTTTTGGTTCTGGGACATCGGGAGACTCTCCCCACTTTAGATTTGCAAAATTTGGAAATTGTTTATAAATTTGCAATTGTTGCAAATTTTTTATTGTCTAATCTGAATGGCGTTTAAATGTGATGCAAAATTCCGGAATCCGTTCGGTGCTATTATATCTCGTTCTCGAGATATATGTAATTGTTTATAAGAAATTAACATCTTAGTAGATCCCATTTGTTTGCGCTTAATTCATTCGCGCTAGCAGAATAGCGTGGGATGGGCATACTGCAAAAACAGTTCTCCAATGCCGCGCTTTTGCCTGCCACATATGCTTAAAATGCACTTGCTTGTAAACAAATTCTGTGGCCAATTTAATTATGATAAATTCGTATTTTTACGGCGAGTATGAGCATAACTTTTATTTGGTTTTTATATTCTCTTTTAAGTCCTACAATTTGCAAGTCGATATATTTATCAAATAGGAAAGAAATTGATTATAAAAAAAATATTTTTCAAGGTGCATTACGCCCAAACAATTGTTTCTGTTTTTCTATCAAAGGGGTGTTGAGCAACCGAATAACTGTATTATTAATTTTTTTAAGTCCCCTGTTAACACCGAGAGTCAGAAACTATTTGTTCCTCTTGTTTAACCATTACCATTAAAAAATAGGGAAACATATTGCTTAGCTGTTTGCTATAAACTGCACTGGATTGGATGAAGGTAGTGTTAAGGTTTTCAAATACAGAAATATTCAATTTTGTGTTTTGAAAGATCACATGAGTAGAATCACACATCACAATATTTACACAAGTATAGAAATTTCTAAATAAACGTATAAAAACTTTAAGTTAATACTTTCAATTCAATTTATCATTCCTTTCTAAAACTGCACATTTTGCATGATGATTTCATTGTATAATATTCAAATCAGAGCTTTATGTGCTAAATCTACGCATTGTTAATACATATTTTTAAACAACATTAATATATTTAATATACCTTTAAAAGGTTTTTAGATTGACGTTTCAATGAAATTTCATGAATTCCTAAATGCTTGAAAATAAATACTTGTAAAATTAAATACTTGTAGAGTGTGAAAATATAACAAACTCACGTATTTGGTAAAACGAGTTGATATTACTAAAAGAAAGCAAAACAGATGTTATAACAATTCAAAGAGATTTAGCGTTTGTTTACAGTTTAGTAAATATCAATGCACTAGCATTTCCCAGTGAAAATACATACAACGAACTTGGTGGTCAAGTGATATGACCTTCCCAACACAGACTACATTTCAGTATCGTCAGAGTTCGAAGGTGGTTTGTTGGCCGCCATTCTACGAATCTATCAAAACCTTGAATTTTGCACGACCATCTGTACAGCGAGAACGTAGCGGTTTATTAAACGGAAACGGGCCATTCGAGGTATCTAATGTGCACTCTTTGAAAACGTTTAACCATTATAAACTATCCCTAAGAAAAATATCAAATAAACAATGTTAAAGGTCACCAGCTTAACATTGCCTTTACTATTTGAATGTTTTCAACATCCCCAAAACCAACAGAAAACCCATGTTTTTACAGGTTATTATAAAACCAATTCAATAAATATAAGCATTTATTCACGTTATTATTTTTAAAACACTCAAATATCTACGATGTTATTTGATTCATGTCTTCATCGAAGATCTGAGATTAAAAAACTGCTAAACAGAGAAAATTAAAGTAATTTTGAGTGATTGATGAAGTTGAATGATCAAACGAAAAACAATGTTTCTTGCTTCATATAATGCTATCGTGTTTAACAGACATGTAATTACATGTGATACCTATATTTAAACATCCAAACTAATGAAAATTTTCAAAATTAAAATCATCAATAAAACGTTGATTCATCAGCAAGGATTATATTATTAAATACTTTTTTGAGATTCATGTGCTCCTGTGTGAATAACGTAGTAAACGTGATTCGTATGATCCAGTTGCTCAGAATAATGCAAAACCTGCTAGACACATACACTAAACATAATAGTTGTCAAATAGTTATTTACGACATGAGTATCATAAGATATCTTATTACAATACGAAATTGGAGAATTATCAAACAAGACTCTTTAGCCGAAATTGTTAACCAATTGAATATTGTAATATAATGTTACCATTTGAATATCATAGAAAGTAAGACGCAATTTGTCAAAATTCATGTGAACTATAATTTTTCTTTAAATTTTACTCCTTATCCTGCGAAAGATGTGTGACAGTACTTATGTTAACAATTATACTGCCATGGGTTTAATTAATTAGTTTTCAGTACGCAAATTATTGTTTTTGGTTTTAAAGAAGCATGGATATACAGAGTATCGGGGAACGAAACGTCGAAAGTTTGAAAAAGCTGTTTAAACAATTTTAATCATACTTTGTCTAATAAACTACATAGATATTTTGAATGGCTGAGCTGCAATAAACACGCAAATTTTGGTTTGAAAATATGAATTCTACGCAAAACTTTGCATTCTAGAATCATGTAAACAGACCAGAAACATGTAACATGTTTATTATTAACAATATAAATTAATATATTAGTTCAGAAAAAAATTAACCGAGAAATAAAAAAGCAGTCGAACTGTGAAAATTGGGTGCTTTTTTATTTCTAGGTTAATTTTTCTTTCTGATCAAATGTATTCATTTATTTTGTTAATCATAAACAATTTAGATATTAATGAAGTGTTTATATGCTTCTACAACGCAAATAGTTGCCTAGAAAACATATATCCAAACCAACTTTTGAATGTTTATTGCGGCTTAGCCATTTGGAATATCCGTGTAGTTTATTAGACAAAATAAGCTTAAAATTGTCTTAACAGCTATTTTTCGAAGATTCGACATTTCTTCCCCGAATATCCTGTATATAAAAGGCTTGATTTCTGTTGGTACGCGACGGAACGGCGTTCCGGTTCTTTGGAAATAATTATGAAATTATATTATATATAAGTAGCTATTGCTATTATATTAATAATTAATTTGAGGCGCGTTTCGGGGCCTAAGAATTTAAAAATAAAGGATATATGTATCATAATAACTCTTATGACGACACTGTTCTCAGTTACGTCAAGTTTTAATTTAGAGAATCAAAGTGAATGGTCTAAGTTTACTCACCTAAATAAAGTTTATCTTACTATACATACTATTTAGAAAGTGTTTTATGTTCAAAACAAGTGTTGCCTCAACAGCATATATTTTCACGTATTATTCGTAATTGCTATGCAATATTCAATACGGACTATGTGAACCTGCAAAAAAGAAACAACAAAAAAGACCTACTGCAGCAGAAAATATTTTCTACTCGTCGGGATTCGAACTCGGGTCTTGAAAGTTAACTCACCTGACACGGTTCCCCCTCACCACCATGTACACGACAAGACTACCTCCTTTCCGATGGGAAAAGAAAGTGAAGCATTTGCAGTTGTTTAAAAAAAAACAGGGTGTTCAATTTATCTTAATACAAGATCTATTTTTAAAAAGAGATTTCATTAAACAAAAATCTCTAGCGTTCAGATTGTTTTTCGACAATGTTATAAAGATCAGTCGGGGCTAATATTATACAGTAGAAAATTGGGGTTAATGTATTACACTTTAAGAGTTGTTATTTATTTATGTCCAAAATTAACAAGAAAATGACGAATGATAGGAAATATATTCTATTATAATGCCCATATAGCAAACACTCAGAATGTAACAATATTTGGGAGGGAAAAAATCAAAACTAAAATGCCTAATTTTTCCAGTCAAAAACTTTACCACCGTGATATAAATCTTTTGATGTTACTTCGTTATTTTTTATGACACGATATTTTTGAAAATAGTTTATCATTAAGAAAGAATGAATATTCTTTTCTGCGTTAAAATAATGCAATAATATTAATCGTGTCATGATATATACAGCCTCAAATTTGTGGGGCTAATATGATACAACTTAAGAGGCTAATGTAATACAATACGGGTGTCGGGGCTATTTTGATACACTAAAAATTAACACGCAGACAACTGGAAGGGATTTTTTATGTTTAATATTACATCAAAGGCGCTAAAATTCCGATTTGATGTTGATAAACTATCCAAGTGTTTATCTGAGAAAGAAAGACCAGGCGACAATTCATATAGATTTCCTCGTTCTCCTCCCTACCCAGTACATGGTGATTCACTTATGATTATCAATTGGCGGAAGCTTCTGCTGTTTCAGTGCAGTTACTGATTTTTCACTGGAATCACAAGGAACCAGGCCTACAATAGGAGCTAACACCATCCCTTCAATTCCAGATATCAACTGTTCTCATCCAGTACTTTTGAGATAATGCTGTTGGAAAAAAAATTAAAAAAACAGTAGCCCTCCAAAGAATAAGGAAGCGGTTAGACCCAATAGCAGCAATCATTACTAGTGAAGAGTGGATCATTACTAGGAAAGAGTGGAGTGTTTAATTTACATTAATTTAATATCTCTTTTTAAAAGAGATTTCATGAAACAAAAATCTCTAGCGTTAATATTTGTTTTCGACAATGTTAATAGGTATTTGTTCGCAATTTTCGAAAATTCAGATCGTTCGCCCAAAATTGAACGTACGCCACTTTTAAACATCTTGTGCTTCGAGGAATAGATTTACAGAAAAATTGGAGCTCTTTTGAGGAAATTATGTAAATATGATGGGGTTTGGTGTAAAGTACCTTCAAAATTAAAAGATTCGTTTCAAATTCGAAGATTCGTAATATTAGCCAGATCGTTCAAGGAATATCCATTTTGGTGAAAATCGTGTTTACTTTAGGCTCTAGAATTACTCACACGAAGACGGATTCACAAAGAGGTTTTTTGGAAAATCACTTTTTCGGGTTCAAAAAACAAGCGTTTTGACAGCCTTGTGTATAGAAAATAAAAGAACAATACCAACAATCCACTTTTTTCGAACTAGTTACTTACAAAACGTGTTTTCTGTAAAAGTTTCGACACTCCGTCCTACAGCATTACGTAACTCTCTTTACACGTGGAGGTAAAAATATTCCAGCGTTACTGGGATTTGAACTCGGATCCCTGTAGTCCGTAGGTCTGGCTCGACCGCACTGTGCTATCACAGATGCTTCTCAACAAGCTGTCCAAGCACACCTATTACGAAAAGAATAGTTACGTGATATTCATTGCACTTAGATTTTTTATTAGAGGAATGTTCTACATGTGTCAAAGGTATCAAATTCGCAATAAGAACCCAAACGATTACAACCCACGCAACTACATAGCTCATTTTACTTAGAAATATTTTCAACCAGAAGCCGTGGTCTTTAGAACCCTCTGTGGAAGTCGTTGCCGGCCTTATCTTTCGGCGACTATGTCCAAGGTTGAATTACGTCACAGATGAAAGTTGCGATAACGCTAGAGCTCAACACGGGCGCTTGCAGACGTTCTGAAGCCAGAATCGCAATAGGGGCATATTTATACGTGATTCTTAAAGACATTAACACACTAAAATAAGTAGTGGCGCCTCAAAACACATGCTTTATGTGATATTTATAATGGATACGAATGATTATAACTATACAATTAACCGCAAAATTGTTTCTACCCGCAAAAATTATTCGCCGTGGATGAGGTTCGATCTTACGTGCCTAAGCTTCTCCAACAGTGCGCTTACCTGCTATACCACAGAAACTCTTATAACTTTTGTCTCTCACAAAGATGATTTTAAACTGTCATGTATCACAGATTTGACTAAAAAAGAACGTGAGGCGTTTAGATGCTTGTGTTAACTACAGGCGGACAAACAGACGTTTTGTCGTAAATAGATTTTTTAGTAACAAGGACCCACAAAACATGGATTCTGTCTACAAACGTATTGACGTAATGCACTATATACAAGAATAAAATTTGTCTACTTTTGTCGTGGCCAGTGATCGGAATTTAGAGGTTTTTGTCGAAAAATCCCCGTCCCCCGGCGCATGATTACAATACTTTTTCTTCTTACCACATAATTAGCAGAAAGTAAGAAAAAATTGTTTTTCATTGTTTCTATTCAACGAAAATTTTCAATCAATTCCAAAGGTGAAATAATCAGTAAATATTAAAAAGAAATTTATTAACAATATGAAATGAAATACAATAAGAAAGGAATCTTCTGTTCTTTACTTGGTATTCTTAACAAATCTATAGGAAAATCATAATAAAGGCATTATTTCAACAACATTCGAATATTATTGTTAGAATCAATGGGGAAACTGTTAATGCCGGGTCCTGGTAACGTAAAAAGGGTTAACTAATGTTGTGAAATGTAGAAAAAAATCCTTTAACTCGTGTTGCCCGAAACCAATGTTTTGTGGGTCGTTGATACAGAAAAATCGAACGACGACGAAAAGCCTGTACGTTCGTGTGTCTGTTGATGTGTCTGTTCTTGCGTCTGTTCGTCTGTCTGTCTGTAATTTTCAAAAAATTATATGACCTTATTTATGAAATTAAAGAATTATTTATGGACAACAAATTTCATTTGAAAGAAAAATCTGTGTTCAATTTTAGAGTTGTAGGAAAACGCCGAAAAAATTCAAACTTTTCCAATTTTCGAAAATTCAGAGTTAGTTTACTCTATTCTTAGAAGAAATTTAAAGAAAAAAATTTTGGGTCGTTTTTGAGAAACTTTTGAAAATGACCGACGGCTTCATGTAATGTACCCTCAAATTTTAAAGAATGATTTTTAAAATCTCAAAGTATTAACTAGAATCACATCGACAAGGGATTCTTCAATTTGGAAAAGATCGTACGATCTGTTTAGGCGCTAGTAGTGTTCACAGATGGACGGAGAGACGGACAGACGCAGACAGACTGACGTTTTGCTTTCAATTGGTGTTTTAGCATCAAAGACCCACAAAACAGGAATTATGGTTACATCACGTGTTAGAGATTTTTTCTCTTAATTTAGTAACTGGATTTATCCACTCCTTTGTTTTCAGGGCCCGGCAATACATTTTTTCTTCCGAAAATTCGCCGTTTTTTTTCGCGGAGCATTACATAACTTTCTCTATACTACGTATATTACTCCGTATGTATGTGCGTATACGAGAAAGTAAAAAGTTGTGTAATTATACGGAGGAAATCGGCTAATTTTCGACACAAAAAAACTGTAATTTCCGGGCCCTGGTGTCAAAAAAAGTGGATAAATTCCGTTGATAAATATAGAATAAAATATCTCTAGCATGTGGTGTAGCCAGAAGCCAGGTTTGGTGGGTAGTAAATACAAAAAACAAACGATTAATTGTAAAACGTATTTTCTTCTGTGAACAATGCTGGCGTCTAACTGTTCAGGAAATTTTCTCCAAAGTTGATATTCCGCAAGCGATATGGCTGATGTCGAACCCTCCTGAATTTCAAATCAATATTTTATTTTTGGATGGTACTCTACTAAAAGCCCCTGAAACATTTTCAAAAATTTAAAAATGGCATGAACTTTTCTGGTTAAATTTTATTGCCGGATAGCGTAATGGACGCTATAAGACGATGGCGGAGATGATTTTCGTTCATATAATGAATTTTTCCAAAAATGCAAGAAA